>OX579641.1:11946641-12167306 GCA_951230915.1 Antitrichia curtipendula
AAAATGTACATTGTGTATAGGATGGTATAAATTTTGCCCCTAGACACTGATTGAAATAAAAATCATATTTCCATAAAGCTAATGTTTTTTTTCTATCTTAACAAAGTTTCAAAAAATCACGACAAAGATTGAGCCAAAAGAATCTACCTGAAATCCATTCTGTCCCTTGTAGGAATTTTGATTCTTCATAGGTTTACTCCTAAAGGACTATCAAGCCACCATGTGGCTTCTTTAACCACATTGGTAGAAAACTTGAAATGTGAACCTCATTAACAGTTTGTGAACAACAAAAGAAACCTACATAATTTTTTCCACTAAATCTGTTGGTACAATCCAATCAAGAAATGATTGATTGTGCGATTTTTTGTGAACTTTTTGCAAATGGAGAAGGCATTGTGGGTCATCACTTCACAAATCCTCATTCCTCATTTGTGAAGTGTCGACAAAATTTCGATCATGATTTTGACGGTGAAAATCTTCAAAATTATTCCACACAAATGAAGAATGAGGAATTTTTGTTACAAGAGCTAGTCAAGAAAACAAGAGCTTAAACAAAATTCAAACACCCATGGTTGATAACTGTAATTGTTATTCTTTACATCAACAATTTAGCCTTCAGTTGTCTCATAATCAACACATAGAAAGAAAAATCAAACATGAAGAAATCTCTCCGCGGTTGGTCGAAAAGAAAGGCCAATCTAAAAACAATATGTTGTCAAGGAAGGAGAATATAATTCAAGCATATAAGATAAATGAGTCTATTGTGGACAAAATTGTTATGTTGTTGTACATTTAAGTTCTGAAATGTATATCACCAATATGATTCTGTCCATAATGAGCTTGCTCCCATTTGGCGACACTTACCTTATATTAAAAAAACATGCTTGAGATTGTCCAAGTAAGGATTTTCAAAGTGTGATTCTTTTTATTGAAGTGTAAAAGTTATTATTGGGCATTGTTGATACTCAAAAGGGGAATATCTTAGAATTCGTTTCTTGGATACAATAGGTACAAATAAACTGTCATGAAATTCCAAATAGAGCATAAAAACAAATGTACACAAAATCAACTTTAGGCTCTCGTGAATAGAAGCTGTATATTTTACACAATAATCTTCAATTGGAGAGATTGGCTTTGGAAAAATGTTACAAATAGGTGTAGTTTTCTTGGCCATATACAAACTCCAATCATAAAAAAGCACTTAGTATTGATGATCCACTTTGGACTTAGTATTGATGATCAATATTCTAGTGCTAAGTGGCCAATTGTACACAAAAGTGAAGACACTTGAAACAACATCAAGTAAATGATATTGCTATGAAATATGCAACTTACATTCTCCTTTACAAAAAAAAAACTTGAAAACATTTGAAACACAAGTTTCCTCCACTTTAATTAACTCTAACATCCGCACTTTTCTTCAAATAGTTCCTTCATTTGGAAATAGTTACAACTTCTTAGTTCTAATATAGTACATAGTTTCTTCTCTAACGAGGATATATTAGTAGTCCTAGAATCACTCATTACTTTTTTTAAGAAGCAAGTTATTGTTGGACCTCAAATGAATAGATTTTTAATTCACACCGGTCTAATAAGTTAGTGGTTGCAATTACTTCTTTCTCAATATTTACAAAGTTCAATTTTAGGCTTAGAAGACATGTCCTTTGACTATGTTCCTACCATTTTAGTGGCCTCTAGACTTAGATTGGGCATCATTTGTCTTTGGGGTTAGCTTTGGTCAACTATTTCAATCTTGTTTTCTATTTTTTGTAACTTTTGGTGAGCGTCGAATGTAAAGCATTGAACTATTTTAGCACTTCCTACTTTGGATGTTTTAAAGTTTTGAACTTTTAATATATGAATGTCACCACAAGGTAAGATTTATAGATATAAATCATGAATTTATATATTGATTTTTTAAGAAGTGCAAATTTTTTGAAAACAAACATAAATTTAATTAGACAATGAAATGAGTCTAATTTAATTGTGAGTTTAATAGAAAGAATTTGAGTTCAAAATTTGAAAGTTCCACACTCTATTAACAAGCATATGAGAAAGTTTGACTTCTGAATCTTAAGCATTTTGGGATGAAGGGTTAGAATGAAATAGAGACTCTTTTCTAAACTAGTTGCTAATGTTGGAATGAATAATCCAAAGATTGATGATAAAAAAACTACTTTGAAAAAATTTCAAATCAACATTTAAGTACGGTTCCTATTATAAATTGAAGGTGAATTAATTTTAGTTGTGTCTTCTTTGTAATTGAAAGAGGATTTTAGATTCTTTTGACATGTATTTTTTGGATACAATACAAAAAATAAATTTATGAGTATTCAAAGTGATGATTATATGTGCATTGTAGATTAACTTAGATAATCCAATTAGAAAAGCTAAGATCTAGTGCAGAGTTTGTTCAAGGAAGCAAGATAAATAGGATTGTTACTAAGTATGTCCAATAAGAAGATTGCAACCACAAGTAAAGAGAATTCTTCCAATTTGGATAATGATAATTTTTTTAAGTGGTAAACTAATTCCACAATTTTGCTACTCCACTCTTAAAGACCACAAGGGTGTAGATAACTTCCAATTAATTATTCTCTTTCAATCTTTTGCTTTACTATTTGACTTTAATCTTTTTTCCAAATTGGAACGTTACAATCATTTAATTTTTACTACCGCTCTTTAGCTTCCAAGTCAACCTCAAATGCATTGCAACTTGATCTTAAAGCACAATTTTTTCTAAAAAAGTACCTTGGTGCTAGCTTCACAATTTCCATTCACCGACTTGGAATTGATCTCTTTATCCTAGCATTATTCATTGCTCAAACAGACTTCTTCAAATTCCTAATATTGCTTCACACTATACTCAACAACATTTTAGTATTTAGCACACATTATGTTCTATTGAATAGAAACAACTAGGAATTGTCTATAAGACAACATTTAGATTTTATATTCCAATTCAATTTCTTACACTTGGACAATGCATCACATTATTACCATCAAGATACTGCACACTTCTGCCAATACTCATCACTTTACACTCAACTTGAAATTCCACTTAGTTTGTAATCAAAGTATGATTCATTGTAGCCTTCAAACACTTCTCAATTAACACAATACTTCATCACATGAGAAAACACAATCACATCACATATGCATTTCATATTTTGACTTGACTCACAAGTTCAAACTAACCAATTCAGTAAACATACACCATGGTACATACTCAAATTGGCAACATTTTCTTTCCTCTTAACTTTGTAAAACTCTCACTTTTGAAACATGCACATTCAATCACCGTCTAAAAGTTAAACTCACATACACAAACATTTGCAATTTGGAACACAATCAAATTCCCACTCAAACTTGCATATGATACTCACACAAATATAACAATTTTCAACTAGTTTCACTATTCCAAAACTTCTAGGCTCCATATAGCTCCAGTCAAAACACATTATGCACAATGCAACCAATTAGGCACATGAAATTTCATCGCTTTAATCAAATTGGAGAACATATCACCAGTTACATAGCTTCACATTTTGTTTGTTAAGCAGTTAATCTCCTCACAACATCTTCACCTACTAGACTTTTACACCAGCTTCCCATCCAATTAGTATTCTAACACTTAGTATCCATTGCCCATCCTACACTTCACCATCTTCACAAAACAAAACAATAATACGCAACCAACTTGGGTTGGGACTCTCACTCAACACTCTTGCAGTGGATGAAACCAAAATTGAGCATCACCAACCTAATAGGACTCAAGCAAACGGTTGCTAGCACTAAACCAAACTACAACAACTAACTTCTATCAAAACTCCAATTTAAAATTGCCAAATAGATTCCAACTTGGATGACATATGGCTTCCAAATTGGATCATTGCCACCATACCTCACCACCTCTAAAATTCAACTTGGCTTGACTATGACCATAAACTACTCCTAATTTGGTAAAATGACACACTAAACTACCTACTTGGACAACAAAACCACCAACTCACCTACCAATTTGGAACAAAAGATAAAAATGAAAACACAAAAACTATTCTACTGCAAACTTTATACACACAAAAAGTTGATGCTAAGCTTTTATGTACACAAAACACTTATTTTACTCGTGAACCTAAATGTTTCAATTGAGGTAATAGGATAAAAAAATTAGTTTAATTTACATTAATTGTATGCATGCAATAATAGGGTAAAAGACGGAAAAAAATTAAATACTACCATTTCAAAATTTTGTGTTAGGCAGAAGTAATAAAACACTAACATCTTACACTTGTTATGTATACACAAATTTAGTATACCATTAGTTGGTACTTTTAAAATTCACCTTCCATTATAAGCCTCAAAATGAATAGACTATATAGTAGTCTAATGGCACTTAGGCAAGCATGCATGAATAGTAGCAATACATGCAATCCATTCAAGCTCAAAGCACACCTTTCCTATTGAGTGCACTCTCCAACCATTCCATCCTTGATTGTATTTGATGTTTTGAATTAATGGTGAGACAAGTAACAAAATTGTTATGATCTAATTTGACCAAACAAGTATTATAAATATCTACATCTAAGAAGTTAACATTTGACAATAGTATTGTGAAAAGGCATAAATTTGCCTTATATGCATATCTACGCCATTGGTCAAATGAGAAGAAAATAATTCTAAATGTTGTTATAGAAGATTTGGCAAGGATAATTTCAAAAGTCCTACAATGAAGGCAATCTAATCTTTACTACTCCCTTACCTATTTTATTATCATGTTTGCTTGATTTACAAGATGCTTACAAAGTAGAGGGGCATGGAAAAGTAAGTGTAAACATGATTTACTTTGATATCTAATTTCAAGCCCGTGCATCACAAATGACAATTTGATCAAAACTCAAATCCTAATTGTTTTGTTTCATTTGTTGATCTTCAAATATGAAAGGCACTATAAGAGCTTGATGATTTAGAACAAACAAACCATTTCTAACAACTTAAGCAATTACACATATTTGGAGCGCATGTTTTTTGAGTGCAAATTTTTTTCCACATATTGAAATAGTCTTTGGAAGGATTGCATATTTTTCCAAAATTTTATTATACAAAACATAATTATTATGATTTTTTTAGTGGAATATTTTCTTTGACCTATAATGGTCATATAGACCTTTCTATTTCTAACCATAGACTGATTGCGAAATTGCCTTATGACTGGTTGCAATATTGACATCCTTGCAACCAATCATAATGCGTTACAACTACTCCTCAAACTATAGATTGGAAATGGGGTGGTGGTTGGAAATAGATAAACTATTATATGCAAAGAAATCGGTAGTCCTTGAGTACTTGCAATTAAATTTCATTTCCAAGCATCAAATGGAAGCTTTATCCTTGAATATAATAGCCAATATGGTAGAACCATCCATTACCAACCAGAGATCTATATCCAACATGTAGGGTGCAACTATTTCCAATTGAGGCTAAAACAAGTTTCCAACCAAAGTTTGGAAAGTTTTTTTTTTTTTTCCCTTTGCAAGGTTGGGACTATAAAGTCATGACATATGTTTTATGTTTTAATGCAGTGAGTAAAAAAGGTAGGGAAGAGTGAGCGGGAAAATAGTTTTGAAATGAGTAAAATTAAAAAACTTTATGTATTGGGTATAAATTGAGGCCAACTTTTTACTTCCAAAATTCATAGTAATCTAAATTTAAGGAAAAAAATCATAAAAAATTAACAATACCCGTCATTTCTATCTTTCTACAAGGTAGTAAATTTTCATTGCCTTCTAATGATCCAAAACATACATGAAATTGCTTAAATGGTTGACTATGGGTAGTTCTATCATAATTTAGGACCACTTCACAATACAACAAAGGATATTTCAAGAATTCAAAAGTTATATATTATTTATTATTTGTGCTTCACACTATGGCCATCCATGGGAATGAATAGCCAATCTTTGGGTGAAAGTCCAAAGATATGCCTATTTATTGCCCATTTCTTTGGACTCTCAATTATAATTTGGGCATCACTTTTTTACTTGGACGGTCGTAGTGAGAAGTGGTCCTTATCCACCAGCGCCACGCTTTGTTTCAAACAAAAAATATCATTCAATAAACTTGGAGGTGCATGGTACTTACAAATGAGACTTGAGACTTCAATGAGCCACCAAAAACAATTAAGTCATCCATTTTACATCCAACTGCCAAAATCCATTTCAAAACTCAAAACCTTCAGGGCAAAACGTTTGGGTGAACCCAATTCATCACATGAGAAGAGGGAGACTTCAAAATTTCGCATCGACCATTTTGAAGTCAATTAAGCGCTTGAGTAAGGTCAATGACTAATATACATTCGGGGTGCAAGGACATGCCTAATACTAACATCAGTATCTACCAATATCCATTGGCCAATCACGGAAATTCATGCGTCCACGTCAAGATATCTGCCACAATTCAAAAAAATCAGGACACACAGTCCCAACAACAAAATTCCAATATCAAGACAAGTATCAAATTATAAAACAAAAAAGATACACATGAGCTTAAGTCACTCTGAAGACTCCTAACATGGGGCATAACCAAGAGTGCTGAAAAACCCTTTGATCTTCAGAGCACTGAGGGAATGACAACCATTCTCCGGTAATAAAAAAAACGTGGAGTAATAGCTCTTGAATCTTGCCTGATCAGTGATCAGCCATCCAGCCGAAACTCTGTCAAACCAACTTTCTTCAAATGCGCAAAGTGAGCCACTAGCGCAGCCCAAAACTGTATGACAGGACATGCACTCATGAGAACTGCAGATTTATTCTACATCTCAAGAATATCAATTCAATAACATTAAATCTGCCTTGGATATAGTCTCTCGCTGAAGCAAAGAAATACCACTAATCTTTACTCGACAATTGTCCCGTATAAAAGCACTGCACACGAAATACAAAGAATAACTACTAAACTCTACACGACACTAGGCACATATTAAAGCTCTGCACAAACCAACACATCACTATGTAATGACCATCATGTACTGCTTTTTATGCGAACAGGAATTGTAAGCAGTGTAGGAACTTGTGGGTACTTACACTTGGGTAAGCTACATAAGGCACGTTGAATTCCTTGCATGTCTCCTTGACAATAGGTTGAATGTTTGGATAATACAGGTGGCAAACTCCTGGAAATAGATGATGCTCAATCTACAAACCGTTCAGCAGACAGTACCGAAGTTAAGACGTGTTACATTTTAATATTGATCGAGTGACAGGACAAACGATTAAAACCATGAGTATTTATTTATGACAATCACAAGTCCTGTAGCAGAGAACTGGAAGAGACGAAGGAATTCAGATAGCGCCTGATTCATCTAGTGAAAACCGTTCAGTTCATGTTTACCGTGACGAATGAATTACAGCAATGACGTCAGTGAATATCCTTCAAAACTCTCCCCAGGTATGAGGCAATGAGGCAATTACAAGAGAACCAGAAAATAATCACCTGATTATTCAATCCTCCGGACACGTGACTCCAAAACAGTGATTGTGCGCTAAAGTCAGTCGTAGTTGCAACCTGCACCGAGGAGGTTCAAATTTTATCAACTCGACCGTGAGCATAACCTATGTTAAATATTAACTTCACCAGATAATCTCTAGTGCAATAATCAAACGACATTAATACAGCATCGGTTCAATTACATTTCACTTCAAAATGCCAATTACAATGAATATCGAATCATAGAATATAATAAATGGTGCCAATATCCCACAAAACTTCAAAATGAACAAAATGGTCTTCCAGGAATACTTTAATAAAATGTCCCCAAATCACCACCTACTTATTCTGCTGACAAATTTCGAAGTAATTTTCATAATAAGGGATGCAACAAGCTCTAAGCAAACAGTTTTAAACTTGAACAGATTCGATTATACCTGCATTGCAGCCCAACCACCTTTCACCTTCAGAGTGCCGTCGCTCTCTTCTGGTGTTGGGAATTCAACATCATCCACAACATGTGCGACTTGAAAAAGAAAAGCTAGCATCCACCCTGTAATGAGCTGCAGCAGACGATCAGATCATAGAATTATTGTCGCAATCAAGAACGGACACAAGTAACCTTCCGGTACTCATTCCAACTGGTGGACTCTAATACATGATAAAGGTTCCTCTAAAAGACTAGCAATCGAGATTCAAAGGTGAAGCTTTAGGTAATAAATCTGATTATGTACCTGAGATGCCACATATAGTGACAAGAAAGACCCTGCCGAATAGACACCGTATAGAGATGGCAACACGAACATGTAAAATGCATACAATAGCTTCCCCGCAAAAAAGATGCTGAACTCGCCGGGTGTCATTTTCGCTACCTTCACACTGTCAAAAGACAACTCAAGATCATTCCTTCCATCCTCTAAAGCTCCAACTCACTGTTACTATTCATTCCAGAATGGAGACATCCCTCATGCAGAATGTGCAGATGATAATAGCATAAGACAAAGTTGTCACAGAGGCGTTAGTACTAAATTACCGTCATGGCACTACAATATCAAGCGAGTACTAATAAGTTCACCCCTACAGTGCCCCAAAGTGTTCCCGCTTCAACATCTACGGGAGTTGATACAGAAGTCGACATAAACCGTTTAGGAAGCTTCAAGAAGGAATTAAAAGAAAACGTGACAATAGCAAGAACAAGCATACCCTAGATTTTTGAAAGATAGCAATATGTTTTGAAGTTACTGTAGTCGACTAACGTATTAGCTTCTAAAATCTAAAGTGGGCTTTCTAATCTAAGCTTGGTCCCGAACATACGAAAACAGTGGAAGGAGAACTTCTGAAGACAAGATACTCACGGGCCAATAGATCCTGCGAAGTAGGCCAAGAAGTCATCGAGGAAAATACTCTTAAGAGCTAACACTCCATACAAGACTGCCAGATAGATATGCTGCAAAGAACCACATTCCCCAAGATTAAAAAACCAAGTTAATATCTCAAATATCCCTGCTATGTAGACACTGCTATGTGGATGCAGTACCCCAACTGGCAATTAAGTTTAAACCAACATGGAAAGACAAATCGACTTGCCATTGATCAAGAAGTAGAACATGAGAGCACCAATAAAGTAGGTTATACCGCAAAAAGTGACCTACACTACATAAATAGATGAGGAAGAAACGTCCTAGACTGAAATACTGACCTCGGAACACAGAGGTGGAGGAAGAAAAAAAGGAAAAAAATAATCGTTAGATGCCAAGTACAAGACATCAATTACCTGATAGGCATGATACCATTGTCTTGGTTGGTTAGTTGCTACCCTCCTAACATCTGGATCTTTTACACCTGCATTCAAGATATGATTGATAACAAATCAACTTACACGTACATTCGAAATGTGAAGGTGAAGGTGAAATTGACAGTAAGGAGAAATTGGACAAGTCCATGCATGAGAACACTAGGTTAAATCACAAAAATCAAAGATTGATAATCGATAGAAACCGGAAACCAGAAACCAGGATATCAAGACGGTAAGCCGCGACGCCAGGCAAAGAGGCGTGAAACGTTCTTGGATAAAACTAGAGAGATTCATTACTATTAATAACAGTGTGGCAAAGCAAATTTTAATCCAACTTACGAATATCAGGATCATAGTTGTCCACATTGGTAAACGAGTGATGTCCCACAACGTGCTGCTGTCTCCACATGAAGCTGTAATCCATGCACAACATGAACACATGAAAGTTATCTACGCACAAACAATAACCTTGCACATATGGAATACATGAGAGGTAAACAAACTGGGTTACAACAGACCTACAGATTCAGTCACATATATAAAAATAAGTGATTACCATACAACTCTATAGGTAGCCACCACTGACATTACAATAATAAAAAATAAAAAATAGTCTGCCTTCTCAAAGTTGAAAATTCCACCTGCTGGCCCCAACTAGGTCTAAAGACGCTCCCATGATGTACCCAAAACCACACCAGCTAGTATATGCACCTGCCAAATCCAGATTCACCATCAGAAAGCAGTCAGTAGACAACCGAAAGAATACTTCGAACTATGTTTAACTGTTGATCCTACTTTCATTCGAACAATGCAGTTAGAACTCACAAAAAGGAAAACATCTGTCTTTCGGGAGAGAATATGCCTATTATTGCAAGAGCGACAGAATGAGAAAGAAACTGAATGAGTATGTAAGAAGATCTTCTGTAGCTATTTACTTATCCATAAAGATATTGGAACTCACCATGGTTGCCATCATGCTGTATCGACACTCCCACCTCTGCCGCAAAGAAACCCATCCCCAAGGCAAAAGCCAGCGAAAGCATGAAGCTTGACGACCAGAAGAATGCTAGGTAGTAGCAGGCGAAGTATCCAACAAGAATGACGAGTGACTTTAGAATCATGTGTGAATGAATTCGAGGATTAATCTGCACGTTTCGAACCATGGGTCAATTAAAGTTTCGCTAGGAGTAACCTAACATCAAGCCGCAACTCTGAAACTATAGAAAAACATCCCAAGTACTAAATTGAATAATTATTTCATACCAAAGACCTATTAAGGCCTACTCAAATGTGACGATAAGTGAGAGGGCCTCAATAGGTCCAGGAGGAAATTCCAGCAGCAAAACAGACAGCATGTTATTACCAGGATTCTCCAAATACTGGATATCGTACACATATTCCTACTTCAAGAACCAACTTAACTCAACTCCATTTTTCGTTAAGGTTCATTCACACTCTTGGGAAGCAGATGCAGTCCTTTGAATATACAGGCCATCCCAATTTCTGCACCGAGGTTAATTTACGAAAACTACTTAATTTCGTCCTCTATTAGCACAAGTTCAGGAAAGAGAAGTTATCAATTCAAACCTTCTTTTTCTTGAAGTACGCCTCAACCCGTTGCTTCATGACCAAGTAGAAATCTTCACCTGCAGCATCCGTGTACTCCAAATGGGCGGACTTGAACTTGTCTTCACCAACGGTGGGTGCCAACTCCCCAATACAGTACTTGGAAATAATTTTTCTGTACTCGGCATCATTTCAGTACGCAAAGAAACAAGCGTTCACCAAAACCCATAACACATAGACCTTTCAGATGCAAGGAAAATCTAATCCCGGTTCTCAATTATCCTGGGATTCTTAAACAAATGGCACAGAACTACTAAAAAAAGAGGAAGTAGCAGCTCCATAAATGCGCAATAATCACCTGAAATATATAATGTGCCAAAATCACAAGAGGATGACGTGCAATGATCACCTGCCAACTGAAAATGCAGTGCGATAATCACCTGACATAAAGAGGATGATAAGAATCGAAGAGCTGAGTGCAATCCTGTCCTGCTTTCACGTAGATGAGACTGCCCCCTGGGTGATTGGGGATCCTGACACAGAGAGTGAATCCATATCATACGTCAGCTTCTGCTGCTAGACAGCATATGTCACAGCCGCTTATTACCATCAGCTGAACAGCTGAATTCCTGCGTAGTTGGTCAAAAAAGCACACCAATAGTACGAGCTCAACATTCCTTCAGACCACTTATACAAGGCCTGTTCCTATGACAGCCTGGAAGTTCTGGGACCAAGAAAACGTTACTATCCATCCCATTCTGTATTCAAGACCCATCCCATTCTGTATTCGACATTTTCATAAGCATTGATTTCAAGCAACATATCCAACTTATGGTAGAAGATATTTTGCATAAGTTCCTACCATCTTGTGACGTCGTAAACTTTGCCCCAGATGACCATCCAGCAATCCGTTAGGCTGCTATGACGGCTCACATCTTCAAGAGTGTACTTCTTGAAGGGAGTCTCCAAACCCGGGCTGGTTCCTTCCGAGGCACGCAGCCTCAACCCCTCAGACGACGCATACTCCGCAACATCCGTCGAGTGGGGCGCCATTGCACGGGCCTAATCCGTCCAGACCTATCACACAATGAAACCCCTCAGTTCAAAATTGACAACTCCACCTGCAAATATAGCAAAAAGACATCCACAATGCTACTTCTAAACGAGAGACAACCGACCCTCACAATTGCCTAGACTCGCAACATTTTTGAAATTTTAGGAACGGAGCCTGCATTGTCTTCCACTCGTTTTCTTCCATGTACTCAATCACGGAAGCCGGGATTCTCTGCAGGCTCCGTTCCTAAAATCAACTGCAAAACCGAAAACCTAAAAAACTCCAAAGATTTAAGAGACCTTTCCCCAATCACTGATCAGCCTCCTCCAGCAGCTCCACTGGAATATTCTCAATGTCATCCTCCCTTCATGTAATAATCCCTCAATACACCACTCCCTTCCTACAAAATGCAATATCCTGTCCTAACACGTAGAAAACCTCAATCTCTCAACATGAAAGACGATATATGCCAGCACGAGTAATCAAAAACGCTCAAGACTATGATTACACTCAGCGAAACTAAACTCATGTCCACCACACAAAGAGACGCAAACCTAATAAGTGACAGAGTAAGAAGCTTATGATCATTGAATCCATCCACCTTCAACTCACCCCATAGCCATTCGTCACAAAGCAAACAAAACCAAAAGAACAATCCAACTAACCTGCTATCAGGGCCACAGAACGAAAAGAGACCGCTCTTCTTCACCTCCCGTGCCTCATCCACCTCTCCTTCTTCCGCCAACAATGCCGCGGCCTACATTCACCGACCACATTCCTTACCATAAGCCAAATCTCAAATCCCTCCTGACCTCACTCTGCCACATCGCTGCCACATTCCTAAGCCGCAACAACTACACAACATTCGTAAAAGACATTCCCACGGATTCCAACTAATGCACAGAAAACCCTGAAGAAGGAGATTTGTGGCGTACGCAATGTGCGAGAGCGCAATGCGAGTGGCGAAGGAAGAGTTTCAGAGCAAAAGTCGAGAGATGAGGATGGCGATCGTTTAGAGGAGGAGAGGAGAGAAGAGAAAGCCGGGGGCCGGAACGAGGAAGGAGACAGGTCGGTAGCAGAGAGGGAGGTCGGTAAGGGGGAGGTAGGAAAATAGGGTAGTCGGTATGTCCTGTGAAGGGGGGTTGATTTTGATGAGGTGGCATCGTAGGGGGCGTGTTCATTGGTTGAAGTTTGGACACGGGGGGCTGACCGCCCGCTTTCATTGGTGGGTTGGTTGCGTCCACTCACGCCTCTTCACGGCACCTGGCGGGCCCCATTGATTTTCCCCGGGTAGAAATATCGTGGAAACTGATACCCGGAGAAAGGAAAAAGCGGGGAAGCTGTTCTTTACTGTTCAGCGATACAATCGAAGTGTTCAAAATTATTCTGTCCTTTGTCAAGTGTCGAATATTCAACAAGTGGCTAAGGCAAGTGCAACCCAAAATGCAAAAGGGAAGAAAGTTCATAGTAAATATGTTCAAAAGATCTGAAATTTTTTCCCATGGAGCATAACATCATGGTATATATATTGAAGTTATCATGTCAATACAAAATTATAAAATCAGCATCCCAAAATGTCAACTATGTGCATAACATTATTTATCAATGAGGCAAGGGTGCCTTTTGCATCCTTGAAAAAAGGAGACCCCTACAGTGAACAAAATTGTTTCATATGGCTCCTCATCCAACCCAAATCTTTGAATTAACTCAGAAGTCCCTTTCAAGTATGTAGCAAAGCACAATATCTTCCTAGGCTAACATAGGAAGGACCATTACTTGAAGATAGAATGTTATGTGTGTCCTATGTCCTATCCTATGTCTTATGTCTTATATAATATATAATATATGATATTTGGATATAAATATGGATACATACATTATCCCATATCTTTTGAACTTCTAACTAGTTGTTCATTTGAAGTATATATCCGATTCCACCAAAATTTATCACCCCAAGGGCTCACTAAAACATGGGATATTATAAACGCAAATATACAAATGTGTCCTTATAAAGTGCAGCTAACCTTGTTTTTGCAAGGTCCAAAAAGGAATTTTGTCAATATAAACATAAATATCTTGCAATCCACACAGTGGAAATTTCTGAATTTTTTTCCACATCTTCTTAAATGATCATATTACAAGATCCTATGGTCACATGTGTCAAAAAATATTGTTTTTTCTACAATTTGGTATTTGTACTAAAAATGGCAATTTTGGAGTATTTTGGATGAAAACATAGTCAAGAAATTGTAGGGATTACATTAAATTTACTAATTATTTGTTAAACCTTGTTGGTGGTCAAAAGGATATTTTAAATTTTCATCTTATGCATTTTGGGGACAACATATGAATAAACTATGAATTTTCAAAGTCCTTAAAATATGTGTAATTGAAAGCACCTCCATGCTCTCATCTCGAGGGGGTCACTTAGCATAAAAAATGAGGTACCTCTTGAAAGACATAAGGATTTTATAGGGGTTAATTTTGTTTTTTGAAGGCTATTTCAAGGATCCCTTAAATATGTAGATTTCTACTACTACTTTTTAAATGGTCCCCTTTGGTAGTCATAAAATTTCAAGAGCAAACATTAATACTATGCTAACTAAACTATATATTTTACTTCTTGATTCCATAGTATATTAAATAAAACATGTGAAGATGAACACAAACATATTGGAAAAAATAAATTATTCATATACAAAAAATCTATGTGTACCCAAAATGGTTGCAAGATTTAGCTAATGCACAATGTGAACTTGAAAACAAAAATGAAAAATGTGAGTGATTTGCAATATAGTATTTTATACAAAAGTTCTTCTTACCTAATCTTTGCCTATTGATCATAAGTCTAGTTGATCATGGTCTTGGATAAAAACAACGTTCAACCTATACACCCTTCACTATACGTACTCTACATTAACATCAACCATATCTATATGAAATGCAATGTAATTACATCAAAATTACAATTACCATACAAATAAGAAAAATTAAGGTTTAGGACCTAGTTTTAGCCTTGTAAAATACAACCAAGAACTGAAAGCAATCACAAAGAACATAAAGGAATGGCACGTCTAAAAAACAAGGTGTTCAAACAAATGAAGGAAGAGAGAAACGATGCTTTGAAAATATAGTATAGACTATGTGGCCACATAAGAGTGCCAAATCCTAAATCAAGAGTAACGTTCATGAAATCTAAAATTGGTAGCTTCATTCACGATGTCTTCTATTTCTAGATGTCAAATAATAAGCCCTTGCCTATAGGAACACCATATGAGTATGTGTCTCATATATCCTATAAGTAAAATATATATTGCCAATTAAAATCCATGCTACTTTAGAATATATAGTTCCTACTTTCCTTCATTTTTATAACTTTACTTTAGTTATACCTACCTAAAAGACATGACAGTCTTACCCTTAATTTTGTCTATGTAATTTCTAAACTTTAGGTGAATAGAATTAATAGTACCCTAATTTATCTCTCATGTTGTTTCTACTTTTTACACTAGTGACCCTTCCAAGGCTTCACTGAATAGAGGGTGTACATTTTAGGTAAGAATTTGTAGGAGTCTATTTTAGATAGGATTCAATTGTATGCAATTACCTTAATTGCAAGTATCTCTATTCAAGTAAAAGTAAGGTGCATGTGTACACGCAAATTAGTAGTGCCTAATATGCAACACCTACAATTGAACTAAAGATGGTTACAAAAATTTAGATATTGATTGTACAAGATGTAAACTATGCATATCCATTATGAACCCTCAATCCAATTGCATCCTATCTACACTTGTCCAACAATTTAGATCCTAAAATATTAAGTAAGTGTAGATAGGGATGCCATTGGATTGAGGGTCCGTAATGGGTATGCATACCATACACAATCAAAATATAAGTCTAGATACAACAAATTATTGTTGGTTTTGAGTACTTGAAGACAATACTTTGAAAATTCATAACTTATTTAGACAATGTTCCAGTAATGCATGCTAAAGTTTATTGGAATCCTCTTTCAATTGACAATAACATCTTATTTATTATTTTCAATTGTAATTAGTGACAATTATTGGTGAGCATACCTTGCATAATTGTTTAATATCTAAGTTTCAAGTGATCTTTTGTACAATTTTCTATATTAATTTCAGTTGACATTTAAAAATCCTATTTGACAATATAAGGATGTGACTAAACATGTAATCTCACAAGTTACAATTCTACTAAAAATAAGGTTGGTTGTTGTAAAATCAACCATGACCCAATTCTATCAAAATTATGTCAAAATTTTGTATATTACTAATTTGAGACCACTTTAAAATCACTTATAGTAGGGTATCTCATCAATAAACTATGTTATGCAATTTTAGATTGGTGTTTGTTAATGGATGTTTTAGTACATTTTGGCAGAATTATATCTAACTTCATGAATTGGTTCTTAGAATGATGAGCCCAACCATGCTATTATTGAATTTACAATTTGTCTCGTTTCTTTGACCACATTATTCGATTACTTTTCTATTAGTATTCCTATTACAACAAAGTTACAATTCTACTAAACTCATGTATCCTACTAGTGAAGGCTCAAATTTAATGTCACTTATAAAATTAGTGCTACAAATACAATACATAATATTTTAATCTAAAGTTTGGATTTTATATATAATAATATTGAAAATACACTAGAATTGCATGACAATTGTTTTGGAGTTGCTTGTGAGTTGAATCCTAGTAGATAAAAAAAAATTCTATAGAAAATATTCATGCATCAATTATTCCTTAGTTTTAATATCTACTTTGTTAGTTATACTACAAATAAATGACATACAACTAGGCCAGCAATGGCATTAGCGTCACAAATGAGTTAGATGTTCTTTATAGATCTAAAATACACTTATATTGATTGCAATCAATACAAAATAGTGAGTGATACAAAAAATTGTTCCACAATTTGTACATTGATATTATAGGACTCCAAATAAGAGTTGTATCACATTGTTGAAGAAGTTGAATGAAAATTATAGCAAATCAAGAGAAATACACAACCTTAGAGTAGCAAACGGCAACATCAAGAAGCTGAAATAACTATGGCTATGAATATAAAAAAAATCCAAAGAGAATGAATAAAAAACATAATGAGGAGAGCAAAAAGTGAATAGAGGTATAAGGTAAGAAACAACAAGTTGAGGCAAGAGGTAAGAGACAACAACAGAAGCAAGAGGTACAAGACAACAAAAGGTAAGAGGCAAGAGACAAGAAGCAAAAACTCTATGGTGCTACACTTGGGACAATGCTTAGAGTTGCAATAGGCTTGAAATTTGGAGAGTATTTTCTAAACTTATCTACTAATCCATACTTTTTATCAAAATTTTGGCTGCAATGGACTTGGTACCTATGAGTAATAGACATAATACAACTGGGATGTGGAGGCCTTAATTTGGCAACATGTCAATAATGGAGAAATATCCACCAAAGTTGAACAATATTTTAGATTGGCATAAGAGGTTGATATGTGAGTATTTAGCAAGTTTATTTATATTGTGACAAATTTTTAGTACATTTAGAGCGATTGTAAATCATTTCTGATAGGTTGAAGCTAGCTATAGTAGTTTCTAGATTATCCTATAAAAGATTAGAAAGTTAGTAGTCAAAAAATATCCACCAATGTTGAACAATACCTTAGATCAAAGTGAAAATTGATAAGTAAGTATTTGACTAATTTATCTATATTGTAGTAAAATTTCAAGACATTTAGAATGACTACCCCTCATTTATGCTTGGTAAAAGCTACTTGTAGTAGTTTTTAGGCTATTTTGGAAATTATAGGAGAGGAATTTGAATAGAAAGGGAATTTGGGAATAGGTTTAGGATTATTTAGGTTGTTTAACAATATAAAGAGATTATGTACAAAGTGTCTCAGTAGCAAAACCTCATGCTATTTTGGACCTATTCACACAACTCTGTAACAGTGTTGAACATTGTCCACTCTATTAATGATGACCAAGTGAGCCTTTGGACTTTAGAGACTTTGCCATCTTTAGACTTATTGCCATTTATTTGGTCATGCACACAATTACGTTCAATACAAAAATAAAACAAATTTCCACCTAAATATCTTCACAAGAATTTAAAACTTAAATACTTTATTGCAAAAATTTTGATGCTATAAAAAACAAAGCATGTTTGACATTAAATTTCACATAATTTTCAATAGTATGGATGTCTCATTTTTTGCCATTGTAATTTTAAGACATTTTTTTTTGACGAATTAGCATTAAAAATAATTTTGACAATATTTTTTATGCTTTATTCATGACAACAAATTCATTGAGATATTTTAGATCAATTTCAATAATTTCATTACAATATTTTTCAGCAATAATAAAAATCCATGATTTTTTATTGCAAATAAGATATCATGAAATGACTCAATAATCTAATATTCATTGTAGAGAGCATACAAAGCACTAAGTAAGAAATTGAATCTCTTTTTTTTGTAGCTTTTAGTACCTCATCCTTGAGATAAATTTGAGCTTCATTATGCAAAAAGAATGGAGGCTCTTTTTTCAAAGATGTTGTGGCAACTCAATAATGCTATGACTATATGATTTTTATATGTCTATAGGTGTCTAGAAAATGTCAAAAAATATATTGTTGGTACTACAATGATCTAAAACAATCCTCGTTTTAGACTCTAGGATGTGGTTTCATGACAAGGCTTTAACTTCATTAATGAGCTTAGGTTTGGTTTACACCAAAAATATGGGGCTAAAAGATGGAGAAGTAACCCTCTTCAAGCCTCTTTGTTTTCTATTATAATAAGAAGTTCTCTTTTGGAGGTCATGACCTTTCAATTGGTGTTAACCACCAAGAGGAGATGAAACGAATTACTATTTAAAAATATATATTTCTTAAATAGGAGAGTGTAGATATTCTAGTTGGATTGTTAACTTTTCAATTTTGGGTTGAATTTGTGGATGTTTAATAGTATTTTGACAGATTGTTGTTTAAGCTTGAGTCCAAATGGGTCATTTTGTTGTGATGTTTTGATCCAAATTGGTGCTTTTGGGGGTTGTCTAGCTAGGTCTTTTGATTGAGATCTAATGGGATGAAGGTGGAATGTAGTTAAGTCAGTTGCCTAGTTGGAATGGTCAAGTGTATGTCTAATTGGATGAGTCAAAGAGGGGGTAATTAGGTGGATTTGCAATCCTTATTGGCAGTATGTCAATCTGGTCAAACTTGATTGGATGAATGTTTTGTAAGAGAGCCTGTAAATTAATTTCAATTAGGTAGTGGTGGGTGGTTAGTCGTCTTCCTTGTTTTGGTAACCGTCAAGTTTGGGATTCCTATTAGGCTTGGTTTTGGAGTCATTCTCTTTATTCATTGTTGAGAAAACGTCCAGTGTGAGTCCCAGCCCAAAGTTGGTTGTATTTTCTTTGTTTGTTGAGTGTGTGTGTGTTAAGTTGGGAGTTATGTGTGAAAGAATGTGAAGAGTGTGTGGGAACGCTAGTAGAAAAGAAGAGAAGTTATAATCAAATCGGAGAGTATGATGTGATGATAATAGAATTTATAAAGTTAGATCAAGAGGAAATATCATAAAGAGTTTGAACTATAAAATAATTTTGTATAAGTTACAACGGTGATGTATTTATCAATCAAAGTATTATGAAATGTTTTTTTAATTAAGTGTGTGTAACGAGTGTGACGTATGTCTTGAGCAATTTGAGTTGGAAATAGATTCCTAATTAGAGCTAGAAACCAAAGATCATTTTTTTATTGATATGAAATTTCCATTGATAACCCTGCCTTGGAACAAATTTATTATGCTAAAAGGATAATTTCTAAATTGGTCATTCTTCTCCTTCAACAAGGGACTCATAAGTAGGGCATTTTCTACCACATATTTTCCCCGAACCCTCCAAAATCCTATCTTTATATATCCTCTGACTTTTTCTTTCATTCTTATTTATGGTTTGTTCTCTAAACTTTCAACACTATGGATGAGAGCATGCAAAAGCTCATAGCACTTGATGATGCTATTTTATTGGTGTTTTACATAATCTTGCAAGGAGAGTAGACAAATGTTGTGATTTTGAGTCTTGATAGTCTTGAGAGTTTAGGTATGAGAGAATGTAGTGTATGGAGTTTGAAAGGCATTTTGGTTTTACAAATTGTTTGCTATTGATGTTCTATTACAACAAGATGTTTAAACAAAAAACTTGTGTTTTACGTACTATGTTAAATTTTTACGTGAGAAACTAAGCCCATTTAAAAAAAACTAAATTGTAGAAAGATGATTTCAGTTGAATCAAGGGTTGCAATATTATTAGTTAGAATTGGTACATGGATGGGCAATGTGGAATTGGAAAAACATTTGAAATTGCACAAAATATGGTATCAAAGATTCAAAGATTGTGAGAGAGTTTTGCAAATTGATGAAAATGAATTTGCATAATGTTTTAGTTTGAGACACATAATGAAGCCAAATTTAAGGTTTTAGCAAAGGAGTTGGAATCATTGTACGGAATTTCAAACTATTGCATCTATGTTTGTGAACTTTGGAGATGCAACATATCCCTATTTATAACAATTTTTTAATTGAAAGTGATGAGGTCAAAAAAGATAAGGGAGTATAGAAGCGTACCATGTGTCTCAAATTTCAAACCACTTTCTCGTATTTGAGAGGAAATAGAAGAAGTGTGACTACCTTCATTGACTTAATTGTTTGAGTACTTTGGGAGAAACTTTGAGAGAGAGATTTGACTTGTTTAATGATCATTTTTTGAGTTAATTTTGTTTTGGGTGGTGTTCAATTTAAAAACTTAAAAGGCTTCCTAGTGTGTATAGAGAAGTTTTTAGGTACCATGAGGGAGATTTTGATTGAAAAAAGTTGAACTTGGTTTCTTTATTGAAGAAGAACATGAACAATAGAAAAGTGGCGCAAGCTATTGGTTTGTCACAGTGCATTGTAAATAGGATTAGGAAAAAACATTGTGAGAACATTAACATGCCAATAGTAAGGCATCCAAAGGCTTTGATGCATTATGAAAAGCGATACGCAATGCATTTGATTACTATAGGTGGGATCAATAGTGCATTAGAGGTAACAAGAGAATTAAAAAGTGTATTGGGAGTTGATTTAAAAAATAATAATAACAAACACCTTGAAAAAAATAAATTTAAAGGCATTTTCTATGGTTTCTAATTTAGCTTTGTTTGCCAAAAATGTGAAAGCAAGGTTAGAATTTGCTTGATTGTTCAAAAAATTAAGTCTCTCTTTCTCTCTCTCTACACACACACACACACACATATATATATATATATATATATATATATATATCCAATTTTGGAGTGCTATATTTTACAATCTATAAATAAATTTTATTTTTTTCTATATAGATGTTGTTACTTTGTGCTTTATAAATTTTGTGAACAAAGTTTTTGTATTTGATCATTTGATTTTATAACATTCCCAATAGTTTGAGTTATCGTCAATGGATCTCATATTCCTAAACTAACTCCACTTAGTAGCTAGTAGAAAAAATTACTGCCATTGAAAATAATTTCAATACTGTGTTGTTGCGACTTACAAGGCATTGTAGATGTCAATTGCATGTTTTAGGATTATGAATTTGAATGGACTGAGAGTCTTCACGATTTAACTCTTTTTCAGCAAAAAATGTAAGGAGAGTATGTATGGAAGGAAATATTTTTTATATAAATTAATTGGAGGTGTAGCCTATCCAATTAGGCTTTGGAAGTAGTGCCCTTCAAGGGTAGCAAAGAAGGATTGAAGTTGTACAAGGTAAATTGGAAACTCATACAATCTTCTACTTCAATAAATGTAGAACATGCATTTGGAATTTTGAAGTGCAAGTGGAGGGATATAATTAAGAGGGCAAATGTACCTATTTGAATGTTGGACTTGGACATTATTTTTACTTGCATAATTTTGTACAATTTGTGCATCATCACACAAGACAAGTTTGGCTCATAGAGGATTGAAGATGCTTAGAAGGACATGATGAAGTGGATCGAAGATGAAGCATTAGTAGGAGGCCAAGTCCTACAAAATGAACATGAAGCAATTTATCAGATAAGTTCTAGAATTCAAAAATTTGCCATTAGGATTAATGATGAGAATGAACATTAGAAAGCGGGATCTTCTTTATTAAGTAAAATGAAAAAAGGTGACAATTTGTTTTGTGAGGCAACAAAAAGTTATAAAGCAATTATCAAAGTATTATGGCAATTTAAACTTGAAAAGAATATATAATAGAATTTATAGATTTGGATGTAATGAATACTAAACAAAAGCAGCTAAATTTTTTAAATATTTTTGCCATATATCTTCCCATGTTTATTAATATAATTGTATTTTTTTGAAAAGTTGTCAAGAAATTAGAGGAATTAGTGACTACTTGCTTCAAAATCCCTTGCAATTTAATGTGAAATTTCTTTTTTTTCTCAATTGGCTTGACTTTATGAACTTTTGATGATGTTCCTTGATTTGTGAATTTAAAGGCTTCAAATTTTATAGTTGCTTGGTCTTTGTTGTTGTCCTCATCACCTCTGTAGCACTTGTATATATTGAGTTCCAAATGTTCAATTTATCAAAGAATTTGCACTATTGTTTGTGATTGGTCCATGAATTTTTATTTTTATTTTGTCATTTTTGTATTCTTTATACAATAACTATAAGCAGTTGAAGTTGTGAAATGGCTCCAACCATTCTAGCTTGAACCTTCATTTTATGGTGTAAAACCATTTTCCAAGGATTTCTCAATTTCAACCAATTTCAAACTTCAAAACCTTGTCCCCCTTATTTTTTGATTTGGTGTATAATGGGCAAAAATGATATATCCACAAAGCTCTTGCAAAGCTACACAACCTCAAAAAATCTTTAAAAAATTCACTTCAAATTGAGACAATAGGAACCTACCTGGACCCAAATTGTCCCCCGAGGGGACAAGCGGGGCTTTAGGGGTTAACTTCCAAGTGTATATGTAAACTAGTGTGTCATGATAATTACTACCATATAATGTTCAAAGTTTTCATACACAAATAATTATTAAGGTGGCTTTAAAGTGCCTTGATTGCTTTTGGGCTCAAAACTATAACTAGGATTGATCCCAAATCCACCAGAAATGTAACCCCAAATTGTAAAGCCTCTCCTATCTAACTTTTCAGATATTAACCATGAAAGGACCAATCTATTATTTTTAGCAACATAGCGGTTTTGGGCAGGTACTTGTGACTCAAAATTTGCATATTTTAGGCCCAAATTTCAATAGAAGTTGTGGAAAAAGAATATCTTTCATGTGAATAAAATTTTATGACATTTGGAAATTCGAGTAAAAAATTATGGCCTAATATGTTAATTTTTTTCACCTAGCGGGAAGTCCGAGCAGATTTTGAAATATCGTCTTTTTTATGAACAAAAATTTAAAATTGTTTTTTTAGATTTATCACTAGTAGAAAAATCTACAACCAAAACAACCAAAAACTGTTGTTTGCACATGTTGTTTCAGTTGCGTTGTTTTGGACAAAAATCAACTAAAATATGTTGATTTCTTCTGTTGTTTTGGACAAATCCGGAAAAAAAATTTAATATTTTAATTTTTTAATCCTTTTTATTTATTGCCCAAGTTTTTTGGACAGCTGAAAAACTATTTTTAAATAAAAATTGCCACATAGGCAACCCCACCACACGGATGGGGTCTCATCCATAAAGATTGAACCTTGGACCTTGTGGTGGAGGTCCAAGGGGTCATTCATTACACCATGCAAATCTTTGAATGTTGAAGTTATTAGTAGGATTTTATTTAACTAGTTTTCTAATAATTTCTTGTTTGCTTTGTTAAATCAATAGACTTTGGAGGCCATTTTGGCATAATAAGTTATCTTTTAAAAAAATGTTTGTACTAAGAAAAGTTTTAAAATCAAACTAAATTTCATCTCCAAAAATGCGTTTGAAATTTCAAGTCTCCAATAAAAAGTTATAGACAAAATTCAGAGAGGATGTTTGAAAAAGTAAAAAATAATGGCCTTTTCAATCCCTCTCTGAATTTTGTCTATAACTTTTTATTGGAGACTTGAAATTTCAAACGGATTTTTAGAGATGAAATTTAGTTTGATTTTAAAACTTTTCTTAATCCAAAGATTAAAAAATTAAAATTTACTATGCCAAAATGGCCTCCAAAGTCTGCTGAGTTAAAAAATGACACCGAATTGTGAATGAATTCAAAAAAATTCCATTGTATAGTACCCTCCAAGAAGTCTTGCAACCACACTATAAAGTCTAATAAAAAATTTGTACAACAAATTTCTCAAAATTATAATTAGGCTTTGTAAACCAATTAAACCATCATGCTCAAGCACACAGATATAGTCATAATATAAGGGTCAATTGGTAAAATATAATTACAACTTAAAAATTTCTATTTAATAAAATTTGGGAAGGCAACACCTTGACATTGATTTTTTTCTAGTATAAAATTTTCTTATGTAATGTGCATTATGTAATTTTCTTATGTAACGTGCATTTTTTCACAAAGTAAGATGAGCACATTGATGTGTCTAAAATATTTTTACAATACAATTTGAAAAGTTCATTAACAATATTTTTCAATCAATTATTATGTAACACAATGAAAAGCACACAAAATAACTTACCAAAAATAGGATATTTAAAAAAATAAAAAAATAAAATTGTATATTGATCAAGATTTTATAAAATAATGAATTTAATAAATAATTTTGATAGTTCATTCTTAAAATGATAGTATATTCTTCATGCCATTCAACAATCTATATAAGGGATAAAAAAAAAGGCAAATGGTATTACAAAGAATGAATAATTAAAAGATAAAATATAGGCAATTGCAATCTTCATATTTTAAGATTTCCACAAGATTTTTGAAATTACATTAGTAATTGTATCATTTGATGTTTGGTCTTTTTCTAAATTCTAAATTGTTCTTCATCAAATCTTTAGCACCCAAATGCCTAAGGTTTTTTTTCAGTTTCTTGGAGTTTGTTCTATATTGAACAAAAAGACAATATTTTGATAAATTTCATCAATATTTTTTGAATAGAAATCGTGCAAATTCAAATTAGACATAATATAGATCAAATTGAAAAAGAAAACACAACAATACCACTTATAGATTGAAAGGTTATATTGTTTGATAGAAAAAAATTAAAATAGAATTATGCAAATAGAATTAGATTCCAAAAGGTTCCAAAAGATTTTGGAAGATTCCAAAAAGATTCTATATTCCCTAAAATTCTGTTGATTCGGTCATTGTACTACTCAAATCAACAGAAATTAAGCCTCATTATGTTGTTTTTCACAAAAAGTTCACAAATAAGTAAAAATGGTCATTCCAATGTTTCAAATAACAAAAATCAGTTGATTTTTTGTTGTTTTGGTCATGATTTTTTAGTATTGTATACATATGTATGTGGAAAGCTTTGAATCATTCCATTTCAATCAATGAGCCCAAAGTTATAAGGAATTTTAGTTTGCATGCAATTATGGATTCTCTACTCTAAAATAAACTTTGAAGTCATTTATTTCATTCAATTTTCAATATTTTTGGAATAAAATAAAAGTTTAGGATGTAGAATGTTTATTACAACATTTCGACAACTGGAATTGGCATTTTTCAATTCCATAATTAACTTCTTAACAATTTAGTGTTTTGAGCCATTCTCTACTTCTTTCTACTTACTATTTTTTTCCTATATGTTGGGCAATTCCAAATGATCTGAATTTTTTTCTAGTATGTAGACAAGTTGCCTTGAAGAATAAATCCAAAGAGTAACCACCATTTTAGATATTTTTTCATATAAATGTGACCTTGTAAAGTGCAGCTGCTCGTTTTTTCGCAAGGACCAAAAAAGGATTTTTATCAATTCAAACACTAATATATTGCAATCCACATTGTGAAAAATTTTGAAAAATTTTCCACAACTTTTCAAACTAGTGTACTACAAGATCCTACAGTTATATGTGTCCCAAAACAAGGTTTTTTCAAAAATTTAGTACTCATGCTCAAAATGGCAGTTCAGTTTCAATGTTTTGGAGGAAAACATAGTCAAGGAACTTAAGGTGTTAAGAAGAAATGAAATGAGAGTGATTTTACCTCATGCCTCATTTGAACATATTAAGTAGAAAAATTTCAAACTAAGATTAGCTAAGAAAACATGGGTGATCAAGTTTTATTTCAACTCCAAAAATTCTTTGGTGATTTGGATCCTTCAATCAACGAAAAATTATGGACAAAATTCAAAGAGGGGCAAGTGGTACATTTAACCCTTTTAAGGACATTTTTGTTCCTTAAGGGGCAGCCTCAGAAATCTACTACAATGATTTCAAACTGGGCAAGTGATGTACTACACCGATCTCAAACAATGTTCATGAATGGCTTTGCTCTCAACTCTAAGGCCCTTGAGCTCGAGCACCCTCAACAAAACAACCACCCCAAACTATGATCAAGAGCACTATCCCCTCAAGGTAGCTCCCACAATTCCTGTTATTCCCGAGGGGCACAAAATGTCCTCTAAGGTAGAGGGCTGTTAAAGCAACCCTTTAAGAGTTGATTGCATTTCTAGGGAAAGCTAAACTCCTTGAAAAAACTTTCAGTAAATTTTACTAGGAAGGAAAATGGAATTGGCATCTAATCCAAGTCATTTCATATTTTTTGGGGACCTTCGTGGAATTAGTTACAAATTTTTGAAGTTGAAATGCAGTGGTTTCTAAAAGCGACCCCCTCCTGAAATGTACAATGTTGGTACATTAAAGAAAGTAAAATGTACCTCTGTGTTAGAGGTCGCTTTTACAGACCCCTACCTTAAGGGTTAATTCCCCTCTCTCAATTGTGTCCACGATTGCATTTTGCTTGAAGAATTCAAATTGCTCTAATTTTTTCATGCACATCCCATCCCATCCCATCCCAATTACGTTAAGTTATGGACTCGCATCTTCCAACATTCCAAGTGCAAATATCTGCCCCTCCTTTTAGATATTTTCTGCATGATGCTCTACACAGTAACTTGTTCAGAATGGCAGACCATTTCCCATGAAGAAGCCCAGCGATTGGAGGAGCAGATCTCCGCGCACCAATAACTTTTGTCACTTAACTTACTTTGTGGTTTTGGGCCATTCATTTGGGTCCCTCAGGCAGAGCAATCAGATGATGCGTATCCGGCTATTATCCTTTGGTCAGAAAACAGAAAAAGTTAATTGCCCAATGAACTTGCAAATGTTATAAGGTAAACATGATGCCTACTTATCAAGCAGATTTGCTATCTAGGTACCTTGGGAGAACTTATTTGTGAACTCAACATATATTTTTCAGAGATTAAGAAGTTTGAGAGAAGCCGTTTGCAAGTAGAATCAAGACATGCCGACAAGAAATGAATTTTATGGGATTTTTCAAAATTTGTTGGGACAAAATTGGTAATAAAAGCATGACTAAGTGGACCCATACTAAGTTAAACCACATGCTGAATGTGTCCCCTCCCCAAGTGCATTAATTGTCATGATGCCAAAGAGTTGCTATGATTGTGGTAATGGGTGGGTGCTTGATGCAAATGGGAGGGTCCAGGAGATATCGAAATTTGGTGACTAAAAACAACATTGGGTTGGGTTGTTCTATGTAAGGATACCATGACATTTCCACCATATTTTAATAAATCTAGCTAGCAGTCCAATTGGAAAGAAGTTGGAGAGTTGTCTTTTTTTAAAATTTATTCTTTTTACGGAAAGCCATGGAATAAGAATGTTGACCAATAGATGAGAAAATGAAAAATGCAAAGTTTACATAGCAACACATTTTGTGCATGGTCGTGACCCTTTTTGAAATGCTCCAATTATCATCAACCCACAAAAATGCTCAAACAAGCAAGACCGCTCAGCTTCTTGAAGAGGACTCTGTATTGTCATAAATTAAAATTCAAAATTTGTGTCCCAAATTTTTCAGACTACAAGTCATCTTTTCACCGATTGAAACTCATGAAAAAAAACATATATGGGCCTCAAATAGCTCCGTCTCCACCAAAGTTTTTCTAGTGCTCAATCAAAACTTGTGCAGAGGAGTATCAAATAGTCCACCATACACTTCAAAAGGTTTAAAACAGTATCTATCAAGCACCAATGCCTTGGGTGAATTTAGAAGTCACGGTGACAGACTATATGACTACTTTTCATCAAAGTAAAGGAAGTAAACTCCAATTTGATAATCCATCAATTCAGGTGCAAGGCAGTAATAAAGAAGCCATTAATGCTGCAAAAAACCGTAGCATTCCAGCATGTTTATTTCTGCAACACTCACCTGAAGAAGCACATGCACAAACTAAATATATTGAGAGAGCTATGGCACATATTTCCTATTCAATCAATGTAACCTATGTCCTACATGAATCCATGGTTCACACAAGTTGTGTCCACTGCGTCACAAGGCAATACTGTACTGTACAGTACCCGGCAAGCACGAATCGTCCACTCCATTTTGTCAGTCAAAAGAAAATTGTAGAATGTATCATATGGTTAACATTTTTCATCTTGCATAATTAACATTCACTTCTTATGCAATTCCGATCAAGCATAACAAATTTGAATTTCAGAAAATCAAAATTCTATTTTTGGTGAATTCTTTCATTAAATTTTAATGATTTTATACAATAATTCATTGAAAGATATAGATGATGAATTTTTTTAATTCAATTGCAGCAATATGTAGGAAATACCTACACGCACATCTTTCCTTCAATAGGCATTTCCAAAAACTTTTAGAATTTCCTCACAAAGGTTTCAAAGGTTGTCATGACAATGTCCAATTTTTGAAAAATAGATATTTCTTTATTGTAATTAGATTTTGGCAAAACAACTATACATTCATGTTCGAATGTACAAAATTAGTAACAATATGAAGGTCAAATAGAAAAATCTAATTACAATAAAGAAATATCTATTTTTCAAAAATTGGACATTGTCACAACAACCTTTGAAACCTTTGTGAGGAAATTCTAAAAGTTTTTGGAAATGCCTATTGAAGGAAAGATGTGCGTGTAAATGTTTCCTATATATTGTCGCAATTGAATTAAAAAAATTAATCACCAACGATTTTCAATGAATTATCATATAAAACTATGAATTTTAAGTGAAATAATTCACTAAAAATGCAATTTTACTTTTTCAAAACCCAAATTTGGTATGCTTGATTGGAAGTGCGTAAGAATTGAATGTTGATCATGCAAGACAAAAAATGTCAATCATAATATATATTGTTCAAAGTTCTTTTGAATGGCAGAATGGGGTGGACGATTCAGAGTTGCCGGGTACTGTACAGTACTGTACAAGTCCTTGATCATCTTCACATTGTAATTTTTTCAATGTTTATTTCAAAGCCTGTCTC
Source organism: Antitrichia curtipendula (assembly GCA_951230915.1). Taxonomy (NCBI): domain Eukaryota; kingdom Viridiplantae; phylum Streptophyta; class Bryopsida; order Hypnales; family Leucodontaceae; genus Antitrichia; species Antitrichia curtipendula. The sequence goes on from OX579641.1 coordinate 11,975,962, forward strand.
CTATGCTTACAAATTTCTGAATCTTTTCTTCTAAACTACGACTTACCCTCAAGGGTTCTTATCTCAACTATCTTTTGTAGAACAATCAAGTTAAGAATCAACACTGCTGACCTAGTACACAAACATTCTACAACACACCTCGGGGCCTAACTACCTAATTCAAGGAAGAAATAGGGTATCCAAGATGCTCTACTCCTGACCTCTTTCTTTGGCACAAATCCTCACATCTTCAGTCCAAGAATTTAAGTGCTGGAAACTGAAGATGTGCTTAGGCAAGTGTAGTTACTGCCAACCACAATGAAAAGGGTGGGCGGTCGACACTGCTCTAGAATGCTCTGCAAAGGCATGTGTAGTGGTACAATGTGCGACTAACTTTTACTTATTTACAAAGTATCATCGTGTCTCAGAATTTCATCAGCAAGAGGATTGAGATACTCCCACCAAAGCTTGGCACATTCCACCCCTTTGGCTCCACACCGTGAAACCACATCTGCCGAAGCCCCGACTGGCCTGACGCGTTTCCAAGGCTTGAATTTGCCATTGAAGTGCAGAATCTTGGCAGCATCCGCTTCAAAAGAAATGAAGGGCTTCCGGTCTGGCTTGTGCTTGTACTTCTTCTCCAAATACTCACGCTCTCGCTCGCTGAACTCATTGCGTCCAAGCCCTCGGACATTCCACTGTGTGTCTAGCTTCTTATACTTCCCGTAAAGGGCTAGCAAGAAGGGTGGTTGCGAAAGTCCATACCTGAAAAACAACCCGCCCCAAAGAAATGAGTACTGCAGCACTATGTGTCCTCATTAACTACCGGCGTTCTATAGAGTATCGAAGGGCAACGAAGTCCTAGCCCAAGTAGAGTAGACTCTACTGTATACATAAAAACCAAAGGTAAATGAAATAACCTCTAGCAACCTCTTTTTTATAATTATTTTACAAGAACCTAAGCGGGACAGCCTATATGACCAATCATCCACTGAACCCTATCACAAACCCTACTCACTCTGATTAATGGGTTTATGATTAAATAGGGTCTTCAAAGAGCACCCTGAAGCCGAAATCAGGGGTCTTCATCTGCAAGGGTCTTCAAAGCTCGGGCCTAGAGGAAGAAACCCTAGAGCCCTAGAGTATGCTGGGTTTCCGCCTCCGGATGATGCAAACTAGGCAAAAGATTGGACGCTCAAGTAACAGTTATTGCCAAGCTACAAGTATCATCTGATTTCTAGGCACACTTCCAAGATGCAAACACTTCAAAAGGGATTAGTTTCTAAAAACCGTACTTGTAAAGTACTTCATCGGCATTCTGAAACTCGTCCATCCACCACAGAATAGCCTCCGTCACATTCTCTTTGATCCATTGTTTGGTGTCAATCACAAGCACACCTCTGTTGAACACACAAGCCTCAGGATTGATAGGCACATTAGGAACCCAGTCAGGCTTATCAGACCGTGCCTGGATCTTTGCCAGTTGGTCAAAATCAAAGTAAGTTTGGAGCTTTTGAGAACAGTCCTCCACTGCAGCAGCTGCCCTATCTTCGAGATCCGTCTGCATAAGCTCCTCAATGTTACCCTGCAGAATAGATAATCCAAACTCAGTGGTTCATTCAGTATGTCATAAGATGGAGCAGATAAGCATTAACCATGATCACACCCAATTCAACCCCATCATGACTGAAAAATATCCATTTCAAGAATAGTGAATACGAGTTCCAATGAACATGAGATGATTTGTAACTTCTAAATTGTTTAACCACGATGTGCACAAACGGCCCAAAGCAGCTGCTTACATATCCACAAGAACCGAACCGAAATAAATCCTTTAGGAAGCTTCAAGGAAGGCAATAAAATGTATCAACAGGAGGAAGGAATTTATGTCTTAGGTTTTTCAGCAATAGAAATAAATTTTGCAAGTTAGTATGATCGACTATTAGTTTCCAAGGCGGAACACCTATTTTTAGCTTGGACAGTTAAGGGTTAAGTAAATTCACAAGGAGGTTGGAGAATTAGTTGCACACCTTCACAACGATATCAGCATCTAGGTAGATAAATTTGCCAACATCTGGGAAGTGGCGGGGCAGTAGGAAAGGTATAAAATTGTACACGCTCTGTAGCTCTGGTCTTGCCTTACTATTCTTCCGGAATGTAATATGTTCCTCCATCTCTTTCAAGTCAATAGTTTCACTGTAAAATTTTAACAACCTCAGTCTCATATTAACAACAATGAATGGGCTTGAGATACAGAATCACCATGAGCAAACCTGCGAAATTGACAAAGTCAGCACTGCAACTAGAGTTTCATGGAAGAGCATAATCACCTGACTATTTCAATCTTCGCATTCCTAAAGAAAGCAGCCAAATGCTTTGCCCTGAAGCGATGGCTTGGCGGCAACACCAGATGGAAGTGCAGGCGTTCGGGATGCCTATTTCCAAACCGACACCAGTAAGCTTCGTAACATTACGTCAAAGGAAATTTTAACCCTTAGAGAACCTAGGACTCATGGTTATAAAATGACAAATTCAAATGATCATATTGTGAAAACTATAGCTCAGATGGGGCCAAATTTATAACCACAAAATCAGTGAAGAACATTGTATGTATTGGGCGTCTTTGTTTGTTAGGGTTTAAGGAAATTGATAGTCAAGAGGTAAACCCTTAATGAATCGAGGTGACCGATCTAGTCACTAATGCATTGAAGTGCAACAAACTGGACCTTTGGGGGTTAATTTCTCTTGCATACAGAAATACTGCATACCAACAGTTAGTCACTTTTTCTAGCACAACTTCGTCCTTGTTTCTTGACATAGTATTAAGACCTGCAGAATGAAGAGGATATTACACTCACAAGGCATTGGAGATGGTGGAATTCACGAGCACAGCCAGTGGCCGAAAGTCGCTTGCATCCGTGCTCACAAAGATGTGAACCACCTGCTCGCCAGCTTTCTTCAGGAAAGCCAGAGTATCTTCGTCGTGATTCTCTTCCTGCAACCATTGGTAACCTCTACAATGTCAGAAAGAGCAGGTGTGGGATTTGCTGTGCTTGCACCACTGTTACATGGCCTCCGTTTGTTTCACCACCTCCACTGAATTCAAGCTCCTAAATACCTCCCTTTGCACAAGCCAAACTTTTGTGCTTCTTCTCTTCACAATAACACTAGCCACAGACATGCCGACAAAGCTCCAGCGAACTCAAAGAAGGTAATGTACAAGTCGTACCGAACTAGAATAGTGATAGAAACACCATAAACAGTCGTTCGATGCAAATGCTGTTGGCTTTCATAACCAACAAACTGAATAGCAATCTGAATTCATCATTCTAATTAAGGGGTACTAGTACTGGCGTGCAGAAAAAAGGCAATTTCAAGTCACGTTTCAAAACCCTATGGAGGGGCTAGTACTTTGGCGAAAACAGGTTCACGTTGTGGTAACAACCTGCAAATCGGGGACCAGGAATTGCAAGGTCTGAGAACCCAATTCGATCATATTTTCATCTAAGGTTTGTACACTAGCTTGCAATCTTGCCATTAACAACATAGTAAAGAACCGATAAGAGGTAGAAGAATGCTTAATCAAATTCAAGTTTAGAAAGCCACCCAATATTGGCCCAGTCACGTCAGAATTCAAAGCTGATTCCAATTCTTAAATTAAAGGGAGTGCAGCTCTACAAGGACAGAAGAATGAAAGCTATGAAGGCGCTACAGACATGACCAAAAGAGAAGGAAATCTCGACACCATATACCCGTAACCTCCTCATCCAATCTGACTTCCAATTCATATGTGCATTCCAAAACACTTCTAAAACAAGAAAGACTATGAACTTGATAGCTGAGTGTGATGCTGATTCCAATTCTCATTCCGATTCAAATTCAAGGTTACACGTTAGCAAGGGCTACAGACATGAAAAGAAACAATGGAAACATCAAATGCTGGACCTCCTCAGTCAAACTGCTTCCCAATTCATACGAGCATTCGAAAACACTAATAAAACCAATAGGGCTGTGAATTCGATGCCTAAGGGTGATGCTGATTTCGATTCTCAAATTTTAGGTTGCAGGTTAGCAAGGGTTACAAAAACAATCGTAACACCAAATGCTGGACATCTCCTCAGTCAATCTGATTCCCATATAATTTATTTACACGCATTCACCGACCCTTCCAAGCGGAAACAAGAATCTGGAAATTTCACACAGAGAGAGGCAAGAAGAAACTGCACCTGGGCGGCCACGGTGGCATGCGCTTCTTGCGCGGCGAGGTCCTGCGCTTGCTGCACTTGCACCTCATCCAAGGAGCTGTAGAACGCGTCCTTGCCCGTCTCCTGCACGATCCGCGGCTCCCCGTGCGGCACCCATCGCTTGAGTCGGTCTTGCGGGTGTCGCCAATGCGTGGACGGGTACAGCTGCAGCGCCAGAAAGCCGCACATCAACAAGACCGCCACGTACGGCATGCCCGGCCACGGCTGCGGCGCTGCCTCCAAGTCGGGGCGAATTGTGCGAGACCTGGAGGCTGCCTCGTCGTCCCCACCCCGCTGGGGATGCGGCCTGCGGGTCGCCATCGTCGGGTACGGCTGGTAGTCTGCCATGCCCACACAACTCTCCACTCTCAACACTCAACACTCAACTCAACTCAACTCGTCCTCCTCAATCACAACAATCACCACTGCCCTAGAAAACTCAGCGCAATCCCAGAATCCCCCCAAAACCCCAAAACCCCACAATCCCTCCCAAGCATGAATGAAGTCTGTTTCCAAACCCACCCAGCGAGAGGTCTAATTCCCAGTGCTTGATCCCTCACCTCCCACCTCCCATCAGGTTGGGAAAACTAGGATGCAGGGGATGGATGGGAAGGGTGTTGTAGTAACTTAAGCGGGAAGTTGGGGTCGATCTGGGGCGAATCCTTCAGTCCGCGGGACTCCGGAGCGTCGCGAGGTGCTTGTGAAGAGTCTAACTTCACTGTACACCTTCAGCGGAAGGAAAGTGGCGGAGAATCTCCAGATCTTCGGGGGAAGACCGACGGAGATTTTGTTCGCTCCGTCAGTCCTTCCGGTGAGGACGGAGGACCCCACTTCTGTTTTGCTGGTGCAGATGCCGACGAGGCAATGACGATGATGATGCTTTCGCAGCAAAGAATTGGGACTTGTCTGTCTCGCAGTGAGGATTCGCTCGCGGTCCTCGCGGGGGAAGAACAAAGCAAGCGTCCAGTGAAAGGGGTGTCGCTGCCGAATTTCTTGGCTCCCGATCCGACTCACGCTCTCAAGGGGACTGCAGGCTTTGCATTGCTAAAATTTAGAACATGAAATTCATTAAAAAAATGCACTATTTCATGAGAAATGATTTTGCAGAAAAATGATTTTAGAACATGAAATTCACAAAAAAATGCACTTTTTCATGAGAAATGATTTTGCAGAGAAATGGAGTTCCTTCTTTGTGAAATTCACATTAAGGGTAGTCACACCTTCTCTGAAGCCAAAATTTCACTGAAGAATGAGGAGCTAAGGAGAGAAACTTGGAGCCAATTAGGTTCTTAAAATTCTGGAGAAGGTGTGACACCCCTTTTCTGTTGTCTCGAGGAGGAGTGTTAGAATTGAAAATTTGCATTTGACAAGGATCGTAGGATGAAGCCGCATAACACGCAGGCAATGAGTTTCGCACGATGAAGTCACAGATGTAGCAAGCAGGAATGAAGAAACTTTCGCAACTCTCAATATATACCTTTGGAACAGAATAACAAGCGTGGTGAAAACTTCACAGAAACAATATATTCTGCACTGGAAACTCAACGAGAAGCCAATGCGGAGCCACCCCGTGCACCTTGTCTGGAGAATGCTCTAGCAAGGAACAAGGTGTGACTACCCTTATTGTAGACTTCCTACCATTGCAGTATTTATTGAATTGAACGACTCAAATTCAAGAAATTCAAGAAAAAGAAACATTATTTTTCCCAAAAGCTGACTCTATTTTCCATGGTACAGAGAGAGGGTGACTTCTAAGACTTTTAGGATTACTCTATTGATTCAACAAATCACCTTGTGAAGTGCATTTTGGTCACTTTCAACTTTTTAGTAGTGATGTAAATTTAGCAATGAAAAGATGCTTTTTTATTAACCCTTGAGTGATGCTGAGGACCCAAAGTATCCAATGAATTACTTCATTGATCATTGTAGAAACAAAGAATGCACCTATTGGTCATATAATTGTAGCATTTAGTAATTACCTTGGTCACAAGGGATTGTATGCTTCAAGGTTAACGTACTAAATCCATTTCCAACTAGTACAACCTAGTATCCTTGGTTCATGATTGAAAAATCCATAACTTTCACACCGTAGGCCCAAACACCACAAAAGAAAGTCCATACACCTTTCTTTATTGAGGGCTTTCTAATGGTACCAAGACCTTGACCAAAGAATGCACAGTTTCTAACATCTCACTCTAACAAACAAACAAAACAAACAACCTCCTTAATAATGTAGATATCCATTTCAATTTGAAAAATACTCCAAGATGCAAATATTATGGACAAAGGCTCTCATAGTAGAGCTACTTTAATACACTCCTTCAATAGCAAACTTATTTCATTGCTTAACCCTAAAAGCATAGGTTGATCATCAAGGAAATCACCCATTTTGGTACAATGCAAATTATCTACTTAAAAAAATCAAAAACACTCGTTGAGGGTCAAACTAATTGTGCAAGACCTCCCTTTTTCACAAAAAATTCTAAGGATGAACATATGCACTTCTATCTTACTGTCTTACATAGAAGGATGTCATCCATCGAACCACTCTGGTTCCTGATTCAAAAGTTTACTCAAGTTCAAAGGCTAAAGAAGGTCAATCAACAAAGCCTGAAAGAAGTGGCGAACTGTGAAATTTGGGTAGCTGCTGAACTTTGCCGACTCAAATAATTCAAGAACATAACTCTGTGTACTCATGCAGCCAGTCATTGTTGATGATACATTTGCAAGGAATGACTTAAAATTACCGTAGCTTGAACACTCTAATCTTGAGTTTGTCCCTGATGTTTAAGCGGAACACTCATTCCAGCTCAACAATTCTAATGTTCCAAGTCCTTCACAGGCCCAGGTAAGTGTGTAGAAATAATCAAATCCGATTTTACAATACCCAAAGCAATGTGGAAGTGTGGCATCTGAAGTGGGTAGACACAATAGGCTAGGAAAACAATCGCAATTTTTATTACCCATGCAATTCTTGAACAAGGGGGTAGCATTAGAGAAAAAACAGGTCTGCCTGCATCAGAAATGCAGAAGTGTCAAAAGATGAGTAAGAAACTGAGTTCACATTACGACAAGACTATTGCAAGAATGCTCAGTTGCTAATTTAAGATCATTGATGAGCATGCAAAAATAACCTAACTCAAAACCAACAGGAGGGTATATTGCTTTACCTTAGCAACATCATCACATGCAGAGTGACCGCCTGAGTTCGATGATGTCAGTCCAAAGTCTGTTGTGGTAGGCCCTGTACAGGTATCATGAATCACTACCACACCATGTTGTAGCCGTAATCAATCAAAACAACGATGTGGTGTAACAATACCGACACTGTCTTGTGTTGGCAACTTCAAATTCTCTCGCAAACCATGGAGAGGAACTTCGTCTTACCAGTTAGATGCTGAGCAACCTTCAAAAGATGCAGACCTGAATCTGCCAAAGGTGTCGGGACATCTCCTACTGCTTGGCTTTCCAAAATCTCCACTTTCGGGGCCAACAATTCCGCTCAGAGCTTCCAATTCAGCAATCCCGCAATTTCAGCAATCCCGAACCTCGGACCATTCAAGAGCAACAAAACATGCAGTGATAGAGTTCTACAAGTACTCATCCCTTGCATCCTGAAAAGTTTTCTCCATTACCAGTCCTGTAGTGGCTCCTGTTTTTGACCAAAGATTCCTAATACCACTATCCTCACTACCTTAATGGTTCTCCCAAATACAGAGTCCCAGCTCCAATGCTTCATAGAACCATTACTCACTACTAACAAACTCCATCTTTCAGATTCCACCAATTCAGTGTGAATCAACATCACTCTAGCAAACCACGAAAAGAGCGAAGCGCACCGCTGCATCTTTGTCCAACGCATCTAAAGTGTGGAATATGAACCCAACACTACACCAGATCAGGTTGGGTTTGGAATGGTGAACGAAGCCAAGTTACTAAGACAGAAACACAGCTGATTTGGCGATGTCTAAGGCATGTCATCGAGTGTGCAGCAATGAGGTACGCTGTCCATGGCTTACGTAACCGTAATCTAGACCGCCATGAATATGAACATGCCAAGCACCACGAAGACAATGAGTCAAATCAAGCAGCTCGTTTCCAGCTATGGCTCGAAGAAGCGCCCAAGCGAACACTCGCTCGATTAGGAGAAGTAAGTCGTGCTGAACGAAGCCATGTTACTACGATAGAAACACAACTAATTTGGATATATCACAGGCGTGAGATAGAGTGTGCCGCAATGAGGTACAATGTCCACAGCTCAAGTAACCCTAATCAAGACCACCATGAACAGGAACATGCCAAACACCACGAACAGAATGAGCCAAGTCAAGCAACTCGTTTTCCAGCTCTGGCTCGAAAGCGTGCCCATGCGAACATTCGCTCGATTCGTCGAAGCGAGGCTCGCCTCCACCGCATCCTCAGTGGAATCCAGCACTTTGTCCGTCTCGTGAAGCGCCTGGTCCATCATCAAGCTGGTCTCCTTCAACTGCGCAGACAGCATCACCATCTCATCCGTCAACCCCTCCTGCAGCTCCCGGTGCCGCTGCACCAACGCCTGCAAGGAAGCGTCCACCCTCACGGGCGCCCTTTCAGGAATCTGACCTAATGCTGACTTCACGTCGTCCCCTCGAAGACGCCTCCGCATAGATTGCGCGGGGACGTAACTACTACTCTCATCCCCTCGATTAGGGTTTCCGTGGTTGAAATCGGCACGAGAGAGCGTGCTCTGATCGACATCGTGCGCTTGGGCTTGAGCTTGAGCTCGATCCTCGTGCGCTTGAGTTTGGACTCGATTTTCCTCGTCCGCCACTCCGCGGCTTCGGAGCTTCTGCGCCACGAGGTCGATCTGGTGCGCGTAGTCGCGAGCACGGGACGCGGGGATGGTGGCCAATTCCTGGCGCTGCGGATCGCCCGTGAGGTCTGCGAGAAGCGACCGCATGGTGGCCACATAGTGCACGAGCTTGGCGTCGTTCGTTTGGTGAACTTGAGCTCGCAACAGGCGTTTGAGATTGATCTCCGCCTTGCTCACGCCCATCGTAACAGAGTTTTTGTGCGATCCGATTTGTGGAACCCTAAGAAAAGCAATTAGAGTTTGGGATGCAGCTGGAAAAGAAATGGACGGGATTGCAGAGGTAGCGAATTCCTCAAAGCAGCAACGGAGGAAACGGTGAGGTAAGCGGGACCCGTCGGGACGATGACGACGGAGCTGGGCAAGAGAGCTAAACCCGAAACCGAATTCGAATGCAAAACTCCCGAGAGCCAAGTGTCGTAAAGGATTTCCCAATAAAGTATGGATGGAGGTGTCGCAGTTTAATACTTTTTTGTTGTTACTTTTTGGTTCAATTGTAGATGTCACTTTTTAGTTCAAATATAGGTGTTACATTTTTGATATTAAAGTTAGTGAACCATGGATTATGAATAGCTAAGGGATTTCAAAGACATATTGTTAGGTACTATGTGCATTCACAATCATCAGTACCTAAAATGCAACCCCTACATTTGAACCAAAAAATAATACTAAAACCTTAATATTGATGACACAAGATATATACAATTAGAACATGAGATCTCAAGGAAGTAGTCTAGCATTGATTTTGTGTATACCTATTGAGAATCTTTTAAAATTTTATAACTTTTTTTTTCAATATCAAAATAGTGTACACTAAAGTGCATTGGAATCCTCTTTTACTTGATTATATGATCCAGTAGCAATAAAAATTAAGATGTTTTATAGTAGTAAGTATATTCAATTGCTATTATTGTTGATTATAGATTCACTCTTTATATAATTCTAGGGGGGATTCTAAAGTGAATTTCTAGCTCCATTTAAAAATTATTATTATCAAAGAATATAGGAAGATTTTATCCTTCATTTGTTGTAAAAATTCATGTTGATGGTTCACATTAGGCAAGGCTCTTTTCATCATGACTCTTCAAGAAAAAGACCTCCTCGTTGGTCTTTGCCCTCCTTGCTTCAAATTTATTTTTCTTTTTGAACTTCCCTCTTTAGAAGGCATTCCCCTGAGACAATGGGATCTTGGTCAATCTATGCATAAAATTAGATTTTTTGTTCTATTTGTTTTGCTACAATGAGATCTTCATAACCGTACGTCGTCCCATTGTGTTCAGAGTAGAGTATTGTTAAAATGCTCTCTATGAAGAGAGGTGCACATACTTTGTTTTGTAGCCTTTTGACATACAATGGAAAAGTTGTAGATTTTTGAATTAATTTTGGATCTTAAATTATCCTAAACTATAGTTTATTTATTTCAATTCTTTGTCATATCCTTTTTGCTTTTGACTTGTGCTTTAATTATCTTTTATTTTGTAGTATAATTCTTTTTGATATTATTGATTTTATTACCTTTTACTTTGTATTGTAGTCCCCCTTTCTTTCTCTTTTTTAAAATTATCTTTTACTTTGTAATAATGTTATTCACCTTGAAAGTCTACAAAGAAATGTTTAGACATTTAAAGTAAGGTAATTTTTATTTTATTTTTGCACTTTCTATATATTACCTAGACATTGAGGTAGTATTAGTCTTAGAGGTAGTTGTTGACAACCATAACATATATCCTACTGAATACCTCAATTCTTTGGAGTTGCATGGATTATCACCTTCAAAGCTACAATTTTATGTTGAAAGTTCTATCAAGTTGGTTTGGAATATTGCCCCATAACATGATATTTGGAATGGTTCTCGATTTATAGTGATGCGCCTAATCAACTATATCATTGAAGTTTGGATTTTAACCAAAAGTCAAGCAAAAAAACTACATTCATTTTAAGAATAACGCTACAACCAACAATAGCAGAAGTACCTTTCAAATTCTCTAGATAACAGTGTTCTATGAAATTGACTTTTGCTATGACAATTAACAAATTTCAACATCAATTTGTTAACCCCTAAAGTTCCAAGGCCATTTTTTTGTCAAAAAACACTCAAAACTGCCATTTATGTTGCATTCATTCAAGGAAGCAGAAAAATCTTTTTTTTTTAAAGAATCTAATCGTACGATCTTGTGTTTCACTTTCTTGAAATCATGTAGTAAAAATTTCATCAAATTTGACCGTATCGATTGGAAGATTTTAGCATTCAAAGTTTGACAAAAAGTGTTTTTTTCAAGAACATCCTTAGATTGCCCGAAAAACAAGATTGTCCATAACTTTCTCATCACTAGTCCAAATAGAATGAATCAAAGTTTTCCATGTAGACAAAATACAATATGTTAGGTAAAAAATTTAATTAAAATTCTGACTTTTAGTGATTTGGGGGGGCATGCCCGCCAACCTCCATTTTTGGCTTTTTGTGCAATAAGTTTTGCTTCCAGGCACTGATTGAATTAAAATTATATTCCCAAGAAGCTCATGTATTTTTCTAGCTTTACTCAAAGTTTTAAGTAATTATGATGAATATTGAGACCGTATGAGCCTACCCAAAATCGCATTTTGGCCCTCATAGGGCCAATGGGACTTTAGGGGTTAAACATGAAGGTGTAGATTTGCAAACCTTGGTGTTCTTCCATTGTCAATTGTATGTAGCACTTTCTCAAACAATATCCATCCATTTGTTGAAAGTGTTTTCTAAACACGTACAAAAAACAATGAATATACAATTAGTTTGATGTTGTCCAAGAATGAATGGATGGATGTTGTTTGAGAAAGAGCTACATAGAATTGACCATGAGATAACATTGCACTTCGCAAATCTACACCTACATGTTTAACAAATTAGCTTTGAGATTTTTTTATTCATAGCAAAAAACAATTTTACAGAATATTGATGTCTTGATAATTTGAAATGTACTTTTGTTGTTGTTGGTTGTAGTATAATTCTTGGAATGAATCTAGTGTCTTTGCCATGGCTTCCGATTAAACTTTGGACTTCAATAACATGGTTGTGTAGGATCATTGCAAGAAACACCCCCCATTTTCTATAGCATTTTGGCAAACTTTGCATTTTTGCCCGAAGGTACAGGAAGTACTAGGTAGCAAAAGAATTTCAACCATTGATTAGAAAAATCAACATTTAAAAGTATTGTTGCATGTACTATGGACTACTTCCAAGTACTGAAAATAGTACTATGAAAAATAAAAAGACAAATTGTTGCTAAAGATAAAAACAATGAGGTATAAATTAATAATAAATAAAAAATCATTCACAAAAAAATCCTAAAAATTGACCCACTTAGTGTGGGAATAGACCACCAAAATTTCAACTCTAGATCATTCAATTTGGTACATTGAACGCAGTGAAAATCCCTAAACCTCAAAGTGTGATAAATTGTAAATATTCAATTATAATTTTATAATTCTTTTTTCAAGAAAATTGAGGAATGTGAGTACTATCAAGTTAGACAAGTCCAATAATTATTTCATGTCCTTAGGACTTGAGATTCAAAACTTATAATGTAAGAGAAAAAATTACTCCAATTGTGATATAGAATAGGACATGTATTTCTTGCAATGACCCTTTTGGCACGTCACTATAAATCAAAAATCATTATAGAGACTACAATTTTGGGGCAATATTTCAAAACAACACAATAGACATGCAACCTCAAATTGTAGCTTTAAAGGTGACAATCCATGTAAATTTAAGGAATTGAACTATTTAATAGGATATATATTATGATTGTCAGCACCCACCCCTAAGACCAATACTACCTCAACGTCTAGATACTACTCCCTCTATCTTGAAATAAATTCGGGGTTTCCTAGAAATGGCTAGATTTAGTGCGTGAATTAGCTCCTATTTACAAAGGATTGTGGAGTTATTGTAGCTTCTACTAAACCTCACTAGGTGTGAAAGAATGGAAGTCAACAATGAAGCGGTACATGTTGAAAACAAGTGACAAAAGTGACAAATTTTTGCCCTTTTGGGAATTGCTCTAAAGGTATTAATATTGATCACTTTTCAAGCTATGCTGGTGTAGTGTTGTCCATTAACGTCCATTGTTTTCAATTTTGACAACATCTTGTGATTCAAGTCTAGGAAATTCTCAACAAGAGATTTGTTAGTAACAATTTATGTATAGTTGCTGGTTGAATTCTTCGACTTTGGTTGGTTACAGTTTGCATTTTGATTCCCTTTGCAAGGATCAAATTGCTATATAATCTTTAGAGCATAGTATCTATAGTTGTTTTTTTCTTTTAGATATTCAAACTAGCTTCAGTAGTTGTCCATCAAGTTGTAGAGAGCCAATTTCTAATTTAATTTGAGATAAGTATATTTGGAAACCCTGGATTTATTTCGAGATGGAGGGAGTATATAGAAAGTGCAAAAACAAATAAACAAATAAACAAAAAAACACCTTGCTTAACATGTCACTTAAGACATTTCATTATACACAACCAAAGGTATTAATATTCTTACAAAATAAAAGATAATTAAAGCTTAAGCCAAAAGCAAAAGAGATATGACAAGAAATGAATAAATGATCCTTAATTTAGTATAATTTAAGATCTAAAAATAACTCAAAAATCTATAACTTTCACATTATATGTCCAAAGGTCACAAAACAAAGTTCATGCACTCTTCCTTGTAGAGAGCTTTCTAATGGTACCATGAATTAGACTAGGAGACACATAGTTCCAGAGATCTCACTATAACAAACAAACAATCTAATTCAATGTATAGATCTTCACAATAATTTTTATTAAACTATAGATAAATTATTCCAAAAATAAAATAAAAAACAAAAACAAGACCAAATCATGATAGAAATTGGGCCAACGGCATGGAGCTACACTAATAGACATCTATATGACATTAGAAAGCCTCCCATGTATATGGATTCAATATTAAAAATTCAAAAAAATATTATATGTTGGTCTGAGCACTAGTGAGGGCAAAAATGACCAAAAAACTCCAAAATTGTCAGTGGTTTACAAATACCATAAATTTAGGGCACAATCAATACATCTTGGCTGAATATTTATTTATTTACAAAAAATAAGTTTTGACAGATGCTAAAAGTTTATATTTTTGAAACATTATTTTATATACTATATAATTATTTTATTTTTTTGAAAAAATAATTTTCCTAAGATTTTGGCAACTATTTTTAGAATTATTTTTTGCCAAATGTGTCCTATAACTACAATAAACATGAAATAGAACTAAATTTGAATAAAAATTCCTTGTGCTTACCTTGATCATAACTATTGGTGCTATCAAAATATCAAAATATGATTTAAAAATCATTTTTCATCACTAATTAATCCCTAAATCGTTTTGGCCATTCTAAACTATGATTTGTTTTAAAATACCTTGTTCCAAAACAAATGCAAAATCTTTGTCTTCATTATTTTAAAGTGGATCCAACCATAGTATCCTTTAATCAACTTCTTGGAATACATCATCCAAAAATTTCAAAGTGAAAAACACACTTATTGCAAGACCATGGTTCTTGAAGTTCAAAGTCTAACTTTTTCAACCTATTACATGCTTGGGTGAAGTTTCAACTTCCTTACTTTCTATTAAAAAATATGTATATTTATCCTACATTGTGAAGATAAAAAAGTCTTATGTTGTGAAAATAAGTTGAGATTACATTTATGAATGATATTAAAAAATATTAGAGCTATTCCATAATTTATAAAATGTCACCCTTCATTTATCCCTCTTTCATTTCTTACTCTAAACTTTATTTGAATTGTGATTCAGTTTTTATTTTCTTAAATGGCAACAAATTGGCATTATTAAGTCACAATAAAAAAATGTTTAACCATTTTTTAAAACTTTATAAGTGGGATCACAATGTCCATTTTGAAAAAAGATTAATTCAATATACAATCAAAGTATTTCAAACTTGTAGAAGTGAAAACAAAATTTTAATATTGGAAGAAGACATCTCAAGGTGATTAAAATGTATGCAATCATGTTTTTTTATTCCAAATAAATAACAAATTGAACCATAATTCAAATACAATCTACAATAAGAATTGAAGGAATGACCAAATAAAGGGTGACATTTCATGACTAATGCAAGAACTCTTTTGATTGTTGTGCTTTAAAAAATGCCACCAAACACTTTCAAGGCCATTATGCTTAAATTCTAAATTTAAAAAAATGCATATAGACAAACCTTGTACTTTTCAAGAAATTTAAAATTTGTTTGACATTCATAATTAATGATTTCTATTGATTATATTCAAAGCATAAAATGGCATTAACCCCTAAAGTCCTACTATTCTATGGGGGACAAAATCAATTTTGGGTAGCAAGTGTAACCTCAATTTTTGACATGATTTTCTAAAACTCTTTCTTAAGATGTATAATCACATTAGTTTACAGGAATATGATTTTTTTCCAATCAATGTTAAGGAATAAAAGTTATGCTACAATGAACTCAAAACAAGAAAGACTAGGCAACCAAAAAATCTACAAAAACCTAAATAAACTAAAATAAATAAATTTCATAGATTGTATTTTTTTTCTATGTAGAATTTTTTGACTCATTTCATTTGAATTAGTTATGTGAAAGTTATGAAGCTTCTTGTTTGTAAGCAATCATAGAAACTTCTTGAATAAATAAGAGACTAGATTTTCTTTTGCATTCAATTTTTACAATTTTATATTAGAAAAAAGTTTCACAAGGTTAATCCCTCAAGGCCTACCAACTTCTTGAGAATAATAGTGGTAAATGAGTTGTTCCACATTGATTTTTTGCATATATAGATGTGCTTGAGATTTATAATTTTAACTAAATAAAAGTAAGACTACTTTCTCTAATACGCATGGAATTAATTGTGAAAAATATTGACCGTTGGAATTTTAGATTATAACAATTTTGGAGGATCAACTTATACAAAAAAACTAGAAAAGGTGCATCTTTTGCGGAAGAAAATCTTATTACAAGATGAATATGATTTTCCCCTCCAAAGAAGTTGGATTTGAAACTAAGTCAAAATAATGTAGTATTTTTTGAATTGAAGAACTGAAAAAAGACTCTCAGATTTGTAAACATTTTAAAACAGAAGTGCTTAAAACTACCAAAATTAACCAAATTGGATCCTACAAAATTTATAAAATTTATAAAAATAAATAAATAAATAAATGAATTATATATATATATGAGTCAATTTTTGAAATTCAATGGTTGATATTATCAACATATTTTTTGAAACAACTTCAAAAGAAATTCCACCATTCCTTTCATTGGAACCCTATCCAAAATTTATGCTTGTTCCCTGAGTTGTTCCCTGAGTTGTTCCCTCGGTTGTTCCCCTCCTTGTACAAGATTGCATTTCCTAACTAAATTTTTCAATTCTTTTCACACTGAAATTTCAAAATAAAAAAATGCAACAAGTATGTGAACTTGTTACTCTACAGGTGATTCTATTTTACAAAATATTGAGATTTGCTTCATTCTACCAAGAATTTGTCATTGAAAATTTGAAGACAATACATTTTGACCTCTTAAACCTTGAAGGGTTACGTATGCTTGCATGAACAATCTTACTATTAGAATTACGGTGTGTTTAATTCCATCTTAGTTAGAGCTATTAATGATTTATTTTTTCCTTTCAATCTTATAACAACTTGTACTTAATAAATTTTTAAGGTATGAAAATAATGTTTTTAAATTATTTTCCTAGACTTTCAAGTCAAATCCTAAACATATATAATTTTTAATTCAAATATTTTAGTGAGTTTTTTTTAAGTTAAGAAGATTCAAAGCCAATAATCTAGTCAAAGAATGTACTCAAAAATTGCTTTCTTCACTTTAAATGTAAATATCTTGCAATCTATTTGATGAATGTTTCTGAAACTTCTTCCCCACATTCTTATACTAGTTTAGTTGAAGATTTTATGGCCAGGTGTGAAGAAAAAGAAGTTTGTTAATTTTTTTTCTCTTTGCAATAGATAGAATAGAATGTTTTTTATTTATGAAAAAGGGCCTTCAGTTGGGACTTAGGACTTATAGGAGGTAACATGTTACAAAATCACAACATGAGTTTTAAGTTCATTCCAAATTTGGTGTTCTTTTTAATGCAAGGTTCATTCTACTGCATAATCTCATGACTCCTATTCCTGGTGTTTGAACATTTCTAAAAAAATAAAGGAATTTTGGAGATATCATTTAAAATAAAATAAAATTGTAATAAAAAAACACCAAATGATGCAAATTAGTATTTAAAAGTAAATAAATTCTGAATCACTTTTTCCAAGTGTATTTAATTAGTTTTCAAAAAAACTAACCACCCGGTACAATATTAACCTTTAGGACAGAGTGGTGCCCATGGAGTCATCCATTTTCATATTGTGTGAATCAATGGTTTCAAAAAAATCTAGAAGTACTCATTGGAAGTCAAACTACTATAGAAGACCTCCCCTTTTCACACAAAGTTTGGAGGATGAATCATTACAAAAAATATGAGGCCTCAACAAGGCCGTGAGTGCTGATTTTCGGGACCCGCGGGTGATATTACGGAAAAAAAATTTGAA
This sequence comes from Antitrichia curtipendula, assembly GCA_951230915.1. NCBI lineage: Eukaryota > Viridiplantae > Streptophyta > Bryopsida > Hypnales > Leucodontaceae > Antitrichia > Antitrichia curtipendula. The sequence goes on from OX579641.1 coordinate 11,993,639, forward strand.
AAGTGACGTCACGCTGATGTGGCGCTGACGTCAGCGCTGGCGTGGAACTTCGACCACGTCAGAATTTCAGTTTCTGAATTTTTTTTTTGGAAAAAGAACTCCGTAGTATCACTACAGGGTCCAGGCTTAACGGCCTTCCGGAGGCCTCATATTTTTTGTAATGAGTTGCACTTCTGTTCCACATTGAAAGATTTTTTGTCATTCATTGGCCAAAAAATGGCCACAACGTCATTATGGGTTAAGTCTTTTTACAAAAAATTAGAGGAAAATCCCTTGGATATCGGATGTGTGTGTTTTGGCAAAATGGCCCTAGAGAGTCAATGTTCACCTTGTACTATACCTTCATAGAATAATTATTGTACTGTACTTGAATGCAAAAGTTTCAAAATGATCCCAGTTGTATTTGACTCAATATGTTTGCATGATCAAAGTTCAATGAAGTTGCAAACTAATAAGCAAACCACACTTGAAGTGACCCCCTTCTAAAACCAATCATTAAAATGTGTTTCTCCTATTTATGAAGGTTTAGTGTTGCTTTGAATACACCTATTTTCAATACTTTGAAAACTCACAAAATTTATCCATCAAGTGTCCAAAAAATGTACTAAGGTAGTCTGCTATAAATCCGTCCATCTTCTTCAAACCACTTCTATAATTAGCTCTAGAATGGATTTGAGGTGGTCCTTGAACCAACCACTTTAGTCATTGAATGCATCGAGGAAAAAAAATTATTTATTGTGAGAGCCAATCGTTCTCCTTGATTTCTTCACATCTCTTTACAAGTTGGAAGTGGACAGGTTTTAGAAGACCTATAGTCACAAACAGGTGCCTAGGACAGAACTCTTTGAAAATTCATAACTAATTCCAAGAACGTCCAAAAAATATGAAACGATTTGGGTTAGATAACAATTCCACCATTCTTCCTACGAAAATTTACTGAAAATTGTTTCAAGGACTTTAGCTTCCCCCCCAAAAGCCAATCAGCTCTTAAAGAGCAGATGACCTTACCTCCATTTTTGAAAAAGACCTATGATTCCTTTGTGTTACAAAAGAAATATTGGTCTTTTTAAAAAACAAAGGGAATATAAGAAGAGAATCTAGAATGCTCATTTTTATCTTCCAACAACTTCCAACCAAAAAATAGGCAATCTAATAATAGGAACAATGCACAATTGTTTATTAGGATGCAATCAAGTGTAATTACCTTACTCATTTTGAATCTAAGTTTTTGAGCAATCAAATTTCAAAGTCCTCAACAAATATTGAGTACCGGTACACAGATAAAAATTCGTTCGAAAAATCAATAAAAATGGAAACTATATGTATGGAATACAAAATTGATTTTTTTGGTCACATGATTTGTGCAAATCTGTGAGGGATACCCCAAAGAGGTGACAAACTTTATTTGTAGAGTACTATACAGTTGCAGGACGCACGCTCACTCCAATGAAGTGTCCCTGAAAATGCAATGGGCATTTGCGACACGAAAACTGCACCAAAACCAGAAACCATCAAAAACAGAAAACAGCGAGCTAGAAACTAATCCATGCCGAGCTCTCTTTTTCTTTCAGAAGAAGAGAAAAATACTGAGCGCTACTGAGGTGCAGGATCGGCACTGCTGTAAGGGTCTTGCGTTTCCTGCACAGAGCAGCATTTACTGAATATATAAGAACGATATAAGAATTACAAAAGATAATGGATATATAACCCCCAGTTTACACAATGAAGATTCATGCCTTTCACTACCTCAAGTTGATGATTTCGTTGTCCGATCATGCCTGTCACGAAGACTTTAATAATGGAGAAACAAAAAGCCCCGCTTTCAATAAACAGAAGAGTGAGAAGGAAATGCTGAATCCCCACCTCGTCAGATTCACGAGAAATAGGGGTCAAACTTGTACCAAGACCACCAAGTTGCACTGGAAGTTGTTCTTCAGTTGCGGAGCCTATCATTGGAGGGTCAAGAGGATCCACAGGCCCGGGGTGGAAAGCCTCCATAGAATCTAACCTATCCTGATCTTCCAGAGCTTCGGCTGATAGAGTGATCTCAGCTGGCGTTGCTTGTACAGAATCGTGCTCAGGAACCTTGGCAGCTGGAGAAGAATCCTTTTTGGATCGACGAAGTGTTTGTCGCACATTAAAGAGTGGTGTGTTATCATCTTCGTCATCGTCCTCTTCAGCATCCTCAGACTCACTAGGTGGTGGTGTTTCTTCATCACTGCTTGTTTCAGGATTCTCGAAAAGTTTCTTACCTTTCAAATCGCGCTCTTTCCTACCAGGTCTAGGGGGTCTTTCTGTTACAGTCAAAATATACATTCTGAATATACCTCGTGAAAACCTCAGAGAAAAAAAAAATGCATAAATCCTCGGTCTAGACGCTAGTGCAAGACGCAAAACTCCTGCCTCAATAGATTGATACCTGGAAAACTTTCTCAACGTAAATTTAGAATGTGTCTCATACTTCTTATTCTAGATGCTGTTGGAGACATTAAACAATGAACACAAGCAACTTCTCCCTCGATTCGAGGAATCCGAAAATCACAGTTAGGAATGTCAGCGAATAGTAATACTCCGTACAACGGCAGTAATTGAAGTCTTACCAGTCGGTTCAGCACGCGCGATCTTCTCCCGAAGAGCTTCAACAAAAGAAAAATAAGGTTGCCATTCAGCGGAGTCTGTACCTATGTCGATTCCCTCCACGTGCTTTTCCACATCAGTCACACTACAAAGAAAAGGACAACTTTCAGTACGGTGGGTTTACAAATTCTTGTGGAAAATTAAGTCGATTTCACATGCGCCTTCGATGCGTACATTTAATCCACTATATGAGTGGTAGTATTATCGAAAAGTACATTTTTGGAAACCTTTATACTTAGTAAGAGATAAAAAAATGAATTGCTGCAAAAATATGTTCACAGATAAGCCCTTCTTGCCCAATAAATAAAATAATTTCTGTGTTCAAAGCTTCCCAAAGTTTGATTCTCAGCGCCAAGTGTAATAAAAGGAAGAACTCACATATCCTTAGTATCAACAACTGATAATTTCTGTGCAAACTGCAAAACTCCCACTTCCAGAAAAGAAGTTCGCTTTGGTGCATCAATAAATGCAAAGTCAATGCCACCCTTGACGATGCCCAAGATGCTGGGGCGAAACTCCTTTCTTTGAAACCCAAAGAAAGTGCTTGCTAGTCGATCCCCTAGGTCTTTGCACAATACGTAAGACTCACTGCGCGTCAAATCCTCATCGCTTCCCGTGATCTCCCCAAGGTGCCTTTCGTACGCCTACCATAATCCCCAGCTTCACAGTATCAGTTTCCGTGTGAAACAACCCAATCAACTAGAAGTGCAAAATACTATAAAGACTTAATAGACTTATTCAAATGTCCACCATGTCTAAACGTAGATTTACCTGTCTTCGTTGGACAAACGCGAATTTTTCAAAAGATTTCAATCATTGCAAATGCAATTGCGTATTCCAGCAAGGAAATCATAAAGCTGCTCTTAGACACGAAGTAGAAACAAATATATAAAATCAAGACCCTAACAGAAATAAACTGGATCTCTTCGCTCCACCAATAGAATGGCAATCACTGCCACCTCATGTGGATGCTTTAGGCTCAATTCCTCGCTCTTTTTTTGGAAACTAAGAAGTAAATCCTCATGACTACGCAAGGAAAAAAAAGTTCTTCACCAGCCGACACGGCTCCAGCTAAAATGAATAAATACAAACGTCATTGAGAAGAAAGAATACCCGTTTCATGGCGTCCAGGTAGATATGAGAAAGATCCTCGAGGTTAGTGTGCTTTTTTAATTGTGTCAGCAATTGTTTGACAGTTTCTTCCACAATCTTCCCATGGAGAATAAAGTGCGACAATATTGCAGGTCCAAGATAGTCCTGAGGCATCCATCATGCAGATAGTGAGCAGGTTCAGTATTTGCAAGAAATAATATTGAACCATGCATGGAGATATAACTTGGCAGGCCACTGAATTCCTATAAGTTTTAATGACTACATTTCCTGAGATAGAACATGCTACCTTGGGAACCAAATCCAGAGCAACCAGCTTTGCTGCACATGATACAACAGCTTCTTTTTCATTCATATACTCGGCATTCTGTAGTTTATCTGGTAGTTCTTCATCACTGTCATCTGCACCAGTGACATCTCCAGTTAAAACCTTCAGCTAAATAAATTTCTAGTTATACCGTCTCAAACTCATAAGAAACTGCTATTTACTACACTCGGGTAGCAGATCGGTGAGCATGCTTCCACAGGTGTCGGAATATTATCAAAGAAAACAGAAACTTTTGAAAAAAAGAAAAAAGAAGAGTAGAACTCTGCCTACCGGGGACGCTCAGACGATATTCGCAAAGCTTCCAAAATTGCTGCAGCAGTTGCTTGGAGGGGCAAAAGCTCAAAGCCTGCAATTTGGTGCCTTCCAATTTGACCTGACTGAACAAACTCCACAAGTCTGATAATACCGCACACATCTGCTTAACAACACAATCAGCAAGATTAGTCTCCCTAATGAAGTTACTCCCTTCATCATCTCCATCTTCCTACCTCTCCCTCTCGAAATTGTTCTCAAAAATGAAAATCATAAATCTATTCCACCACTAGCCAGTCGTTAAGAAGGCATACAGTACAAGTCAACATGTTGCGGGCGTCGGCTTGTTGCCAGCTGCGTAAAAGAGTGTCAAGTGTGCTCTGCAACTGCTCCGTGACTATAGTTCTCTTCCTGAGCACTTCCTTGACAGCATTATCATCAGGCTTGTCGAGATCAATCAACTTTAAAGCCCATGTCAGGTGTACAAACATGTTCAATAGAACCAAACGAATCACCTGAGATACCACAAAGCCACAGGTAAAGAAATTGCCCACACTTCATTCATGGCTCAAGAGTGAGGGCTGGACATCGTTACAACCGTGGCACAACGATAAGAGAAATTCATTATTGATCAAAGAAATTGTTCAGCGAACCAAGTGGATCCGCATCAATGAAATTAAGAGACAGGAAGCCAGATTACCTCATCCTCCAAGTTGCTGAAGTCGTTAAGGATCCTCTGTAGATCAGTGAGCAGGTGTGTGTCTGAGATGTTCACTGCCAGTTGAAGCTGATAAAGGCGCCTCAGATTCACTGTCAAAGAATAGTCGTCTTCTGATTCCTATAAACCCATGACATATCGTTGGACAACGCGAAGTAAAACCAGTCAAGGAGTGACATGATACAACGATCAAGCCATAAAATCAGGATGAATACATCATTTTTATTACTAACCTCAAATCGACGATGACAACATCACCAAAATGGTCGCTTGGAACCAGATCAATCAATATCTTCTACTTTTAAATATTCAGCAATACAAATGAGTGAAAACGAAACAACACATATAATCATATCTATGAGAAGACTTACTCCGGCCTGTGCGATAGCTGACCGCAATTTCACCAAAAGGTTATCAGCTGTCTCCTTGATAACTTGATTAGCTGAGTCTCGTAAATCTCCCTGACTTTCATTTGCAGCAAATGACATCACGTTTACGCAAGTCTTCAGTATATTTTCATCTCCATGTTTGAAAAAAGCCTCTTTGATGAGGTTTAGAACTACCGTGAAATTCTGCATCAGAGAACATACAAGTAAAACACCCAAGCAGGTGAGAAAAGTAAGCCACACTTGTGCATTCCAGATTGCGGAGTAACATAAGGCTCTCGCCGGATTTACAACAAGCTATTAAATTCTCATCTCATTATCAGGATATCACCATGATAGAGTGCCAACTCAAAATGCACAATTCTACACAAATGCCAACCAAAAACTTGCCTGCTCCTGGCGTTTCAAGGAGTACAATTCAAGCTGCATGTACATGCCGATCTCAATAATTGGAGAAACTTTTGCAGTATCTGCTAGATACTTGCGTAGCAGCTTGGCATGTGACTTCACCATAGCCAAGGTCATATCCTTTTTTTTGTTTTCTTGCGCTTCCTATTTTCATACAATCGACCAGTATGCAAATTATTTGACCAGAAATAAGCTAATCACTTGGTATCCAAGAAAATACGAAGAGATAATATCCAACCTGTTATGAACAGGTACATAAGGTACTACAAACAATCTGCATTTTAGCTCTGACGTAGATAACAACAGAATCAACGATTTTTTACTAGCTACAACGAAGGCTAGACAAGATCAGTCGTTTCCGCTTTGGAACACCAACGAGTAAATACAATCCATTAAAAGCAGGTACGTAAAAACTACCAACATCAGATTACGGTAGTCATAATAAGAACCGTAAGACCTTAGAACGAAAGATGTCAAAATGTCAGATGACAATGTGATGCAAAATCAGGGTTCCAGAAGGCATCCGGAGGTAATGAGAATGAAAACGGTAAGAACCTCATCTGTCACCAAACATCCGTGCATAGAAGTGAAATAAGCGATATACCTTCTGAGTTCTGTTGAGTGAATGAATTTTGCGCTGCTCAGTAGCAGGAACTATCTTCTCACCAACCGCCTTCTTCACAGATGCCAGTAGAACTCGCACGAGTATAGTGGTATCCTCTTCATCGAGTTCTTTGCTCCTTGTATCCTCCAGAAGCATAGTAATCATACATTTCCAATCCTAGAAGACATAAATTTACGTCCATTAAGGAGACGACATTAGAGAAAAGATATAATCACTTAAATGAGTCGAGCGCCATATTCACCTTCATTGCTGAGCACTTATCCCAAAGTGCATCAATGACATAATCACACAAAACTGGATCAGCACCAAACTCCCTTAATATCCTCAAGACCCGCTCCAGCTGCTCATATAAGTCCTCATCGTCCTCGCCTAGAATTCATTTTTACACACCCATCAGAATTCAGTAGCCAAATATGTGAATGTACGAAATATTATCAGCATCAGAGACTCCCTGCAGAAATTTAAGAGCACGAGAGTAGAATAAAAGTGATCCTAACGTAGTTTCTAAGTGATAGAAGAAATCATTACTGTAGTTAGACGCATATGTAGCAAAACAAACCTTCTGAAGATTGAGCAATCAAATGGTCATAGACCAAGTCTGCTACTGCATGGCGGATTTGTGGAGATTCATCAATGAGAAGATCAAACAAAGAACCCAGATCCTCGTCGTTTAGAAGATGATGCCTACAAAATCCGAAATAAGAATGAATACCTGTGAATCAACAAAACTAACGGGTGCTGCTGTGAACCCCTTTCACGGGTCATGAGCTATTGAACAACAAAAATTAAAAAGTTGAACTCACTTGAGTAACTGCTTCAGCAAACCAATGGAATTCACAGCAACAGTTAAATCCATATCATCTGCCATCTCCACCATGCGGTTTGAAAATCGCGCAGAAAAGAGAGAGAGCGATGGCACATGATCGTCCACTGCATATAAAGCTTGAAGCGCACCAATTGAACTGTTTCGAACAGCAGGATTCTGCATTATTCAGGCAACATATGGTCACTGTCAAAATCAAATTATGTTGAGATCAGATAACGCACAAATTGGAAAAAAAATCCGTGTTTAGCCCCCGGAAATTGACGTGTCATGTCTACTATTCTGACAATGAATAGAAACAACTGCAAAAGGCGTCCCTCTACATGGATAACTTATAAGTTTCCAGAACATAGTGGCAAGAAAAAAAATCGATTGTGAGTTAGAAATTTTGAATCAGTCGCCTGTAGTTTAACCCTTAAAGGACAAATAGGCCCAAATTCGGCTTCATGATTGTTTAGCACTTTTAAGTCCGTCATATAGGACATTTCTTTTGTTCAATTTTATTTATTTTCTTACCAACATATGCAATGTTCTACACTGATTCTGCTCATATAGTATTCGTTCTCGTCTGAATTATAGTTCTCAAATAACGATCAATCATGAAAAAACATGAAATCTCGTCCTTCTCGAGGATAAAGCCTTAAGAATCCAGTAATCTAGAGGAGCTTCAAGTATATTATACCAACAACACTGATACCGCTTGAGTACATGAATCCAACTAATCATCAATCAATACCAGAATAAACTCTGATTTTGTCAACGGCCAATCCCCAAATGCACAGAAGAAGACGGACCTTATCATTCAGTGTCCAGCCAATGTACTTTAAGTACAGATCCTGCAGAAATAGTGACGGGTAAGAGACGATCCAAGACCCCATGGCACTGATGCAGACCTGTCGAATTTCAGGATCGGTATCCCTGTAACGATGCATGAAAAGCCTGTAGGAGCAAGGTTTTCATTCTCTCCCGTCAGTCATAAAAAACAGAACGAAGTCTAGACAAATTATTACTAAAGTAATCTTAGAAAGTGTGTAGAATTGCAAGACTTGGAATCTAAAAAAATACTACTATTGACACATCAGCCTAGGACGTGATAGATCTTTGACACTCCTAAACTAAGAATGATATGTTCACTAATCTAAGGTCTGGCTCTAAGTCACATTCAACGGAAATTCCAACAGAGGTGAAGAAACAACGAACCCTGTAAAAATCTTTCGCATCATCTCCTCGACCATTGTTATCTTCTCATGCTTCTCTGATAATTGCTTATTGAGAGAATCAATACGTGCTCCTTCCTTGCGCTTTTTTCTCTCAGCATTCAGCTGACGCTGAGTAGTCTCTCGAGACTGTCCTAAAGTATTTGCAACGGAAACGAGTGATGTCACCAGCTGCAACCCAATCAGAGTAGCAACGTGGCGAAAAACCCTTGGCGGGGTGCTGGTAATCACACAAGCAATACACCAGCAACCAAAAAGTACTGTTAGGTCAAGGACCAGGGCGACAGTCTCTAGATAAGAGATGCAGAACAAGTTGCACTTTTTAGAATATGTAATGGCCTCAAAGACTTTCTAACTATAATCTTTGGCATTCAGTACGAGCAAACCAACTCACACACGACACTTGTTCCTTGAACATAGAAGCGCAAAAAAGATAGATCAAGGAAAACTTGTCTCGACAGTGATCAAGTCTGCAAAAATCCAGTTTGCACGAACCCCAGAAATACCCCCTGTAAGCATAATTTGTACGCACAAAAATGTTGTCGGTAAATTGCTTGGTTCTCCCTCTGTATAAGCCCATCTTAATCTCAAATACAACCACGTTTACCCGCAACTTCAAGAAGACAATGTAGAAAAGAAAAAGAAGAAAAACATAGTGTAACGTACCACGACAGAGCAATGGTGTAATCCATGCACTTGTCCATCAGCTGCTGATCAAAGAGGGCAGCCTCCTGGGATTCACACACAAGAGTGTCCCAGAAAGAAAGTAGGTTTTCTTTGAACTTCCGTCCATCTTTCTTCGACCCCGGATAGTCCTCCATAAGGCCCTAACCGTTGGATTAAGGATGAACATCTCCAATCCAAATGTAAGAGCATGCATCCTTTCTTATCTGGAAGTCAGAGTACTATGCATCCGTGTTAATACTCTTACTAATTATCTGCTTCTTGCTTCTGCCAGTGATCTCGAAAGAAAAGATCATACAACATAAATCCTACTCATAAAAGGATACTTGCTTTGCCTTTGATAGCATTTCCTTCACTACATCATCGACGTCAAGCTCCATGTAAGACTCTTCATCCAAGTCAAGGGTCACGCCACATGCCTGTAGTCAGAAGCAGGTTTTCTTAGATGATTGTATTAACCTCAATGTTCCCTTCAGTAAACAGCTACTATCCAAAACTCGTACGTCAACAACCATTCACCAGATAGAATTCCACTCATAATCAGCAATAGGCAGCAGGAGCATTAGAACCAGATCTATCGAGAAATAGTATCCAACCTCAAACATCGTCATGAGCAGCTCATTTAAGCCGTCAACAGGATTGGCCTCGTAGCGTTCAAGCCATTTCAAAGCTTCTTCGCCAACATACTTGGATTTTTGCTTGATGATTTCTGATCATCAAACAAAATAACAGCATCAATAGCCGTAAATGCAGCACGCCCTTTGTTCCTCAAGGCCAAATATGCTTTCTGGGACTAAACGTGCACAAGCCCATTCCCAAGCCAACAAGCTAATATATTTTGAATTTAGCTCCATCCAACAGCAGTCAGAAAAGCTCCAATATTCTGTGCCACCAACATTCTGGAGTTAAAGATATACGTATCTTACCGATTAAGCTCGTTGTTCCAATGTCAAGCTTTGAAGCGACGTTCTTGGATGGCCTCCTGGTCTTCGCTGTACTCTCCTTCTCTCCCTCCCCTCCTCTCTTCGACTGTTTCTGAAAAAATGAATGGCGAAACATAAGCCTCTAGTAAAAATCTTGCAATCTAGAGAACTAGAGTTATAAAGAACGAGACAATACCATGCCATGTTTTGCACGTTTCTTTGGAGGTTCGTCATCCAAATCCTCCTTATCACTGTTTCCCTCGTCACTGCTCTCCATAAGGCTGCAAACATTGTAACGTTTAGAATACTAGAAAATCAGCTCACAGCAATGACATTGCCATTCAGCCATACAGGCATTACGTCCTCGCGCGGTAATTACAAGGTTATCGACACAACTTTCTCAGCGAGTGCGATTCTAGGGGAATGCAAAATCAAGTCTGAAAAGGAAAAACAAAACTACATACAGATATCGCTCGAATGTACTGTCATTAAAAAAAACGAGAAAGAACATTTTAATATCCTTGAAGTTAACTAAGGTATACAGCAAGGACTTCAGAAAACCTAGAATGAAGAAGTTGCAACGTCAAGCAATCCTACGGACTCACTCTTTCATCAATTGAGAATTCAGAACAGCTTGACGCCGATTCCTCTTGTGACTCTCGATCTCAGGGGTTTCTTCCATGTTGCAATAGCCTTAACAACTTCTCAAATACGGTGAACTGCGAGTGAATCGCCGGAGCCGGAGAAGCGTTAATTCACACAACCCTTTCAGCACGCGCACGCTCTTGCTGAGACCACCGCCTGTAGCGTTCCACCTAAAAAACAATCCATCATAAGGCTGTCACAAAATGACGCGCAGAGTGCTTGAAATGCATATCATTAGCCTGGAAGTACACGTCCAAGGAAACAAGGACAAAAGGTCGATCAGCTACCAAACTATAAGCAATACTAATTGATAAAAAATAAAAAAAGGAAAGGAAACGCACCGCAGTCCCCTCGAGAAAATCCCTGATTAAGCCTCGCAACTAATGCTTCAGCATCAAGAATCACTCTGCCGTGTGCGACTCGGGGCAGAGTATGAAGAGGTCCGAGGGATTTGGCGGGACGAGGGAGCCCAAAGCCCCAGGCGTCAACGTCGAGAGTCGAAGAGTTCACTTTCTCAGTTTTGAACGGGTATTCAATTTTGTCATACCCGTCGGGTAAGGGTATTGGGTACTTTTGTAAGGGCATGAGGGTAAGGGCACGGCTCCCATGACTTAGGTAGTGACCAAAATATTTCAATTATTGGATCAATAGGTGTATTTTTTATTTTTTTCAACCACTAGACCTTTTTGGTTCACAGCATCCGTTTAGGGTTAAAAATTGAAAGCTATTAAAATATGAAAGGATTCCAATTTACTTTTGAAGTTGGCTTCAAATAAAAGTTTGTTCATTTTTGTTTTCCACTTGCAATTCATATAAATTACAAAAGTGATTTCAAGATTACTTTGTTGTAAAGGATTCTATACTAAGGATATAATTTGTTGGATGTAATTTGTTGTTTATATTTGTGTTTTAATTAAAGTGTGGTGTATAGTTAAGAGTGCATATTTAGATATTGTACTCTCAAATATACACCTCCTTCCAAAATATTTGCAATCAATGATTTATTACAAAGATTTGTCAATAAGGATATGGACACAAATTACTCTCACTAACACCTTAGAAATGTTCTCATTACAAAAATCCAATATTGACACAAAATTGCATTGATAAAAATATGCAATTGAAATTAAAAGTCCATATTGAGACTATTTTTAGATAAATTATTTGGACATTTCAATTTTATATGGAAATTGATCTTATATTTTACTCGGGGAGGTCACTTAGAGTGTCCATTAGAAACCACGTGCGATCAAAACTTTGGACCCCCTATTTACTTTTTGAATTTTAAATAAAATTTAAAATAAAAAGTATGAACAGATTTTCCTACTTTGAAAGTTTATGTTTTGAATTATTGATATTTTTATTTGTTAATAATAATTAGTTACAAATTTTTGAAGTAAAAAGATACACTGTAGAACTGAAAAATAACTTTCACACCCCTATATTATATAAGAAAAAATTGTCTAAAAAATGAACAAAAAATTCCTAAAAATAACTCTCTATTGAAAGCTCATTTTGAGTTGAATATTGATTCAATGGTCATCTAAATGTGTTCTCTATAATTGTTTGAGTTGAAAAACATGTCATTTTAGTTCATTTTCAACCTCTTTTAGAAATCATTTCATATTTTATTTGAGTTTGAAATTTTGGCAATAGAAACCTATAGTCATTATTAAACAATGCTCAAAATTTTAGGTTGAAATTATAGTTTATTAGAAACCACTTGTTTGCACGTGGTTTGTTGTAGTAGAACTAAGTGACCTCCCCGAGATATTTTATCAAATGAGCATTTGTGTAACTTGTGAATGTAAAGTATGGACTAATTTTATACGAAATTGAGATTGTTATGGTTTTTGTAATAAATGAGACGTGTGGACCCCCGAAAATCACCTACAAAATCACATATTGAAGCAAGTTGCAAATGTGTTGCACTCACAAAACAAACTCATTGAACCTTGCAGACGAGCTTGCAGAACAAAGAAGGTGTGTAATTGCATAACTTGAACTATTTAGTTACTTATTTAATACTTACATTTGACGAGTCCTCCTTGCAACAACATTAAAGATAATCCTTCTCAGCATCCACATCTAGTGCAAGCCTCTTCGACAATAAATAGTAACTTTAACATGTTTGCAAATCCAAATCTAATATATAAGCAAAAATACTTCTTGACAAATCAGCTTCGCTCATAAAAAACTACACCCACTAATGACAACATCTTCTCCAAAAGAAACCCGTATTCAATATGAAATCTACAATAGATGGGAAGCTAAATCCTAATGGACAATGCCTATTCATGGAAATCTCTGAATTCCAAACACTGATCTCATTACACAACGCTACTAGACCAATAACCTGACCATTTATCCAAACACAACATCCATTTGAAAAATCCAGTTATGAAATTAAAGACACAAGAGAGAAACAAAAAAATGAAATTGAATTATTAATTGAATGCAATCAATGCTCAACTGATAATTAAAGGTGCACAATTTAACCTTCTTAAATAGTGGTACACTTAACTTCTTATGTCCTAAGAACCCCAACAATCTAATTTTCCAAATTGTAGAGAATTTTTGCATTGAATTATACAAAGATCAAAGACTAGATATAAAACCTCAAAATTGCATAACTATCATATTAATTTCAATGGTTGTGGCATCATCAACAAATGCCAAACATTACTCTAAACTTCACATGGTCCTAGTGCTTTGTCTGCCACAAAAATGTGCTATCTATCAATATTCAACTCCTATCTGACAGCTAATCTAAAAAACCTTACAGAACCTAATTTTCCAAGTGCAGAGAGTTATTGAATTAAATTGTGTGAGAATCACAATCTCGACACAAAGTGCAACAAACTACTATTGAATTTTCTTCTTTTTAGCTTCCACAATTTATAGCTTCTCCTGCAATTAGCCACTATTGATCTAACTTTAGTTTTGATGTATGTTGATACCATCAGGATTAAGTTAAATATCAAAGCAAAAATACAGGAGTGGAATTTCCTGCCTTTTATTGACTACATTAGGCCTAAGTATTATCTAAAAGGAACATGCATAAACAAAAAGCAATAGAGTATGTAAGTGAACATAAGAAACAATAGACAAAGATGAAATAAGAGTGGTTAAATAGACATAGGGTAGAACAAACAATTTAGTGTGGCACCTCAACACATTAAAATAGATTTTTGCACCTAAGAAGTTGTGTCTTCTCATTATCAACTCCTACCACTAGCAAGCTTGGCTACTTTATGTTTCTTCACACAAACGCTCTTCCAATTTGTAATCTTAATTTCACGATGACTGCTCAAATGCGTTCACCTGATCAAAAAATTCAAAGATACTAAGGACTCACTACAAGGACTTCATTGCAATTTACAACCCTAATTTCATTACAATTGCAGAAATACGTTTTGTTGTTCAAGAAATTTGAAGACGAGAATGACTTCACTACAATTTGCAAACCGAATAAACGTTAAAATGCGCTTGTCAATTGCAATTGCAAGCAATTGAGAAACAAGGCGTTTCCTCCGCGTGTCCATAATGTTCCCAATGTTCTCTCGGACCTTGCCTTTAGCATTCACTAGTGCGGCGCAAAACTTCACGAAGTCAAGGGAACATCACTTTTTTTAGATGGGGCCCCTAAGTGCCTAAGCGACCATATATGGTCGATCTGAAATTTCAGGCTCATTTTGGTATGGGCAGTTAAATTCGTTTGACCGGTTTAAAAAAAAATTCGGGTAGTTTTTGGGGTTACTATTAAAAACTTTCATTTTTCACTGAAAAAGGTACATATTTGATTGTTGAGAGGTCTCCAAAGCCATATATGTCCATTTGTGGAAGAGTAAAGCTTGCTTATTTTACTTCATTTTTCAACTTTGAGCAATTTCACTTGATTTGGGATCTAAAAACTTGTACTCATCCATTTGGTTTGAAAATGGTCCCAATGGAAAGAGGAAAGTGTTTTCATGATTTACACCATTGAAATTTTTAAAATAAAATATTGATTTAGATTTATTTGTGATTTATACTTATTATAAAAAATTGCATCTCAACAATTGCAAGGTGGATTGTGTAATGAGTTTAATAGCTTTTTGTGTGAAATTAAGTTTTTTAAAAGTGTAATTTAGTGTACTAATACAATTTGTAGTTGTTCATTTCACCTCTAATTCCAAAAAAAATTATGTGCAAATTTCTGAAACATTGTGGGGAGGGGCAGCATACTAAAAATAGAAAACTTACATTTCTCTTATTATAATCTCACAATTCTTACGCAATTTTGCACTCAAAATTGGTGTGTGTACTAATAAGCAAGCTCTTTAAGCATCCATACGGTTAGATTTTGAAAAACAACAATTTGCTTCAATGGGGATAACTATAAGCCAATGCTCTTTTTTCATAGTCAAAACACATTGGAAAATGCTTAGGCATTTAGGGGTTAAAAATGATAATAAATTACTAACCATTACCAAAAAATCTAATTAATTAAAAGATTCTTCTCAAGGTGTAAAAAACAATTGAGAATGGTTTAAGAAATCATCAATTAATTTTTGTTTTCTTGCACCCTGATCACCCTTAACTATGCCTTTTGAGTCAAAATTAAACCCTAAAGGACCAAGACCTATTTTCTACCAAAAAACACTAAAAATTGCCATTTCTATAGCAAAGAGTAAAAAAAATTGAAAGTTGTTTTTTTTGCATATCTAATTGTACGATATTTTACTTTACTAGTATGAAAATGTGTGGAAAAAATTTCAGAAATTTTGACAATATAGATTGCGAGATATTTGCATTTAAATTGAAAAAAACATGTTTTTCAGCACATTGCAGGACTAGATTATTTGACTTTGAACCTTTTTACCTTTAATTTTTTGCACTATAAAGTTTTGAGCTTTAAATCTTTATAGTGGAAAAAATTGAGTTGAGAATCGAGGGAAAAAAAAATTCAAAAAAACTTAATTTTTCATACTTCAAAAAATTGTTAAGTAGAAGAAAGTACAAGATAGAAGGAAAAGTTAAATTATTAATATCTCTAAATTTGGAATTAAAATGCACTAAATCCAATGGTGAGATTGTCCTATCAAGCAAACTAAACGATATAGAACTTTGTTTTTGAAAAATTGTAAAAATTGCATTAAAAAATGAATCCTACAGCTTATTTTTTCTGAAAGATGCTCTATTTGCCTCCAAAACAAGATTGTTCATAATTTTCTCATAACAAATACAAATGGAATGAATAAAAGCTTTCCATGTAAACAAAAAATTTGGATTCTTTTTTGCTGCCCCTCCTTCCTCCCCCCCCCTCCCCCTTTTTTCCTTCTTCATTGTTTCTCAAATTGTTTTGAGCATAATTTTTGTTACTAGGCACCAATTGAAAAAAAATAATATTCCGATGAAGCTAATCAATTTTTCTATCTTCAAAAAAAATTTAAGAAAATCAAGACAAAAAATGAGACTGTAAGTACTTGCCCGAAATCCCATTTGTCTTCACAGGGACAAATGATCCTTTAGGGGGTAAGATTGTCATTACCATAGATATATCTTCAAGCCAAAAGAATTTATTTATTTAAAAAAATAACACTTGAATATTTAATTTGTTTATAAAAAAATAATAACATTCTAAAAGAGATATTAGTATAATTGAGTGGTGTACTTCACTAGAAGAAATTCGTGTTTTAGGTGACAAATTTTAGATGACATCCAATGCAACCACTTGTGTATTTTTATGTCAACAATAATGTCTAATGTAACTTGTTGGATGGATATTTCATGTTTAATTAGATTTTGAATTGGTATCCTATAACATTAGAAATCATAGCAAACTAAGTTCAAAATCATAAATTAATATCTTTAATAAAAATATTGAAAATTCACAAATGTCTAAGTAAAAAATCCATTTATAAAAAAAATTTAAACATGAATTTAGTTAATAGATAGAATTCTTTGTAGATCAACATCTTTATCTTAAACCTTTATAATAAAAGACATTGTACTATTGAAAAATATAAATTTTATTTGTTTAGACATTACTTAATATAATATTATAAAAAAGATACTTTGATCTTCAAATATAAAACCTTTTATTTTTCCAATTTTAAAAGATGTTGAGTCTTTTCTGTTATAAATTAGATTTTGTTTTTTTGATAAAAAAATAATAATATAAAGATTCACCTTTAAGTTAAAAAATAGTGTTGTATATTTTTGGTGAAAGAATGAAAAAATTACTTTGCAATTACTATTGCTATGGCTTTAACTTCAGAATAGATACCATTCTTGGTACAGTAGTCAAGATTGGCAAAAAAAAATAATTCAAAAAATTGATTCAAAAAAATTTGGAATTAAACAAAATTATTATTTAAAATAAAATAAAATAGTATTAATAGAATATTTTTAGTTTCAATAGATTAAATAATTATTTGGCAAATAATGTTGAACCTACCTTTTGGGTATGATAATCTACAATATATATTAGAAAAAATCAGAATTTTTTTTTGCAATGTTTGTAATTAATTCTTAGTTTCAAAACCTTAAGGACAGACAGTTGCACAAATCAATGAATATATTTTTTAGAATAAAAAAAAGTCTCAATGAAAAAAACAATAACATTTTTTGTATTATTTAATGTTTTTTAGTGAACAATAGTTTTAAATCAAAGAAAATAAGATATACATGAGCTTTCAAAGGTCACTCAAAGAAGGTAATTAAATATTTCTAAGTACATTAGAAAATGAATGAAATACATCCTAATACAAATGGAAAAGCATTTTCACTACTCTTCAATGATGTGACCAAACTAGATAATTGGTTACTTGATGCTTTATGTTTTGGTACACGAGACTAAATCAATTCTTGTAAGGATGGAAAGAAAAAAATACTTACAAAATTGAAATCATCATATTTCTAAATTTCTCTCATACCACAATTTATTTTGATTAAAATTATTGAAATCTTCACCCAACTAACATTCCTCTCCCTATTAGAAGCTCTTAGGGTTAATCTTTACAATATCAGTCCTTGCTGCCTATAGTAGTAGTACCTTTAACCATTACTATACCCATAATTTTCACCTCTAAAATCTTGAAAAATCTTGAGAAGTAAATAGATGTGATTACAAGGGTGTACTACATCTGAATATCAGACCCTAGTGTTGGTATTAAGGACATGTACAATAGTCTTTTGAAAAATTCACAACATATTCTCACATTGTCCAAATAATACATTTAAAAGTGCACAAGAACTATTTTTCTTTTGCTAGTAGGGTCCAATAATTTGTTGGATGTGTATTAGTAGACATCATGTCCAAAATCTTTAAATTAATATTTATATATTAGATAATCGATGAGCTGCGCTAGCGACGAATAGGTTATCTAATACATAACTGGTTATTAAGTTTTTCAATCACAACCTTTAACCTTCATGATCCAAGGGTGTAAGAAGCAAGTCGAAAGAAAAGAAAGTTATGAGTTGCAACGTGTAATGACAGTGGGGACAGGTTGCCAGTGGGGCGGTGCCACGTTAGCGTTGAAAGTCAACAACCGGTTACACTATGGGTGCTGCTACCTTAAGTTCACTTCGCCTGTCAGTTCCGTCTCCGCCGGATTGCGTCGGCGACTGTCCCGGCGTTGCGTGGTGCTTCCCCTAATTGATGAGGCTGCTTCCTTGTGCTTCCCACTGTTCCCAGACCTTGCTTCGTGGTCATTCTCGTCGTTTTCGATTTCTTCTTCATACGTTGGTCGTGTTCACCTTGTTCATCTTGCTGAAATCATTTTGTGACTGAAATACCCTAATTTAATGCTGTGAGGGTGGAGTAAATGTCTGTTAGTGATGTGGACTTGTTTGTTCGCTCTTCTCGTGTGGCTATGGCATTGGGAGAATGTGGTGATTGGGAGTGAAGCCCACGTTACTCTAACCACTACCGGAAGGAAACATTTGCTGCAATTGCAACGACATCACGAATTACAGAATATAATGCACAAATCGCTCACTTCACTGTTGCAAAGTAATGAATTTGATCTGCTACCATGCCCATCCGCATTTGAATATCTCTGGAGCCTGAGCCTCTGATGATTTGGAGCTCGCTCGCTCGCTCGCTCGCTCACTCACACAATTTGAAGCCCATTCTAAGCTGCATCTCAATTTGTTATGTAATGGTGACCATCTGGATTGGTACTTCATATGTTGTCGTAATTTCTCAATTTCATAATGAAATCGTGCGAGTATAACTGAGAGGATAACTGGAAGCAAATTTCCTTGAATTTCTGAACTTCTTTGCGTTCTACGAAACCTTCCCACAGGAAGGCAATTGCTAAGTAAACAGTCGAAGAAACGTCAACTAAACCGCGTTCAACGTAATATTCAAGTTCTGCGGAGACTTAAAAACCCATTCTCGTTTACAGGCCTGCCAATCGAAGCTTCCAATGTTAAGATTGTCGCTTGCAACTTCAGGAAATCAGGTTCCAAGAGCTGATCGAAGCTTTTTGGGTAGACAACAAAACTCGTGCTAACAACGGAAGTACAGAGGATGGACGGACGATCTTTTCTGATTTCATCCCATTCCTGGACGAACTGAACGTTTCGTCCCGTTCGCCTTGCCCGCTGGGAAGTGGGTGGCTCCCCTGGCAGGCCAAAGAATGGCAAGTGAGTGGCTCTGCCCTCGCAGCCATTCCCTGCACGACTCATGTCCATGCAAGGCCTTTCTCTGTGGCTACAAATCCACTTCACTTCCAACACCCTTTCGGCACTTTTTGCTTTTTTAATTAGATTGCCTTATCTTACACTAAGGTACATGATAGAAATTTAAGACTTAATATCTACCAGAGAGGTACATAACATGGACCCAAATTTTTTACATCCACCAATTCAGATAATTTTGGAAATTAGTGCCTCCTTTTCGGGTTCACTTTACAATTAAATTTCTATATTCAGCACATACAACTACCAAGTAAATTTAAAAAAAAAAATTTGTGTATCTCCAAAATTGGTACATAAGAGAGATTCAATCTATTCAATTTTATAAAATGTCAAAAGGTAGTTTTGGTGTTGGCCGTTTTGAATTCATTGCCTTATCTAACAGGAGTGTACATGACTAATTTAAAAAAAAAAAATTTGTACATGATCTAAGACGGAGCGTACATTATAGAACTGAGAATAGCCTTATCTATGAATTGGATGGTTTGCGAATTTAGTGCTGGGAAAGCCAACGACGGAGGCTCTTCCATCGTCTGACTCCGAAGCGGAAGACGCCGGAATGCGTGAGTGGTGATGAATGTCCGAGTGAATCTTATATCCACACATTATCTGCCGCACACTGCAATCTCTTGGGTAGGCCGTGGTCTGTCTCCTACTCCACAGATTGAAGGGTGCCGCTAGAATTTGAGTATCCTCCGTCTCTCCCCCCTTCCCTACTCTCGTTTTGCGTTATCCTCTGTTTCTGAGAGCTTGTGGTTGGAATTCGCTGCTCCAATGGCGCACGCTGCGTGCTTGCAAGCTTCCGTCGCAGCTCATGTGGGCGTGGCGCACGTCGGGATCTCGTCCACAACCACCTCCACGAGCGCCGACGCCTCGCTCTTCTTCACGGGACGCCGCTTGCCGGCTTTGCAATGCACGGCCGTGTCCTCCCGCAATGGGGTGGCGCCCCGCCGTTTCGTTGCTCCCCTCGCGGCCCTAACGGAGCAGACCAGCAAGGTGGCGCTTACGGGCGACTTGGACTCCGCCCCTGACCCCCCGATGCACTTGTTCAAGAACAAGGAGCCGTTCATCGGGACGGTGAAGTCGGTGGAGCGTATCGTCGGGCCGAACGCCACCGGTGAGACGTGCCATATCGTTATTGAGCATAACGGGGACATGCCGTACTGGGAGGGCCAGAGCTATGGCATCATCCCGCCTGGGGAGAATCCGAAGAAGCCAGGGCAGCCGAACACGGTGCGCCTATATTCCATTGCGTCTACCCGCTATGGAGACGAATTCGACGGCAAGACTGCGAGCCTCTGTGTTCGCCGGGCGGTGTTCTGGGACCCGGAGCTTAAGGCCGAGGATCCCGCCAAGAAAGGTATCTGCAGCAACTTCTTGTGCGATTCCAAACCGGGCGACAAGGTCCAGGTCAGTGGTGTTTTCTCAACTCCTTTTCTTGATACTCTGCTGAAATATTCTATGTCATGCGATGCATTTTCACAAAGATTATTGATGTTTGAGTATTACTCTCGAACCACTTTAATTTCACCACTTTGGCTCCAACTTTTTCGCGATGCCATAGTTTGATTGTGTGACAACTGTGTCATAGTTTGAATTGTGAGAAGTCTACGATAATGAATGATACGAAAACAAGTGTGCAGGATATTCCAGATCAGAGAACGGCATGTTAAAGAGATCTGGTTAAATTGCGATAGTCTCCGGTGTGTTGAAACTTTGTTTTGCGTTTTTTGTGGGGGTTTGTTGATGCGAACACTTCGTGTGAAATCACTGCAGATCACAGGGCCATCCGGGAAGGTGATGCTTCTCCCTGAGGACGATCCGAACGCAGTCCACATCATGGTGGCCACGGGAACCGGCATTGCGCCGTACCGAGCCTACCTCCGACGCATGTTCATGGAGGATGTTGCCACCTACAAATTCGGAGGCCTAGCGTGGCTCTTCCTGGGCGTGGCCAACTCGGACAGTCTCTTGTACGACGACGAATTCTCCAAGTTCAGGGAGCAGTACCCGGACAACTTCCGGTACGACATTGCTCTCAGCCGTGAGCAGACGAACCAGCGGGGTGGGAAGATGTACGTGCAGGACAAGATCGAGGAGTACAGCGAGGAGGTCTTCGAGCTTTTGGACAAGGGCGCGCACATTTACTTCTGCGGTCTGCGGGGGATGATGCCCGGCATTCAGGACACGTTGAAGCGCGTGGCGGAATCGCGGGGGGAGGTCTGGGAGGACAAATTGGCTGCGTTGAAGAAGAAGAAGCAGTGGCATGTGGAGGTGTACTGAGGAGCCTAGAGTGTAACCTGTTTGTAAGGTAGAGGAACCTCCTTTGAGTTTCAGCCGGCGAAGTGTAGTTTTTATTTGTAGCACGGCTTTATTTTTTTTTAATGGTTATTAATCCCAATTTCAAGGGCATTCCATCGCAGTAAATTATGTACTATTTGGATATTGTATGAATATGGATATGCTTTTTTCAAAGCTCTGTCTTCAAAGTACATCACAGGATTTAATTAGTGTTAAACTTACAGGGGTACTTCGACCTCGGAGACTTCACACACGCCGGGGATTGGCATTCACGCGGATGAACACTTGGCGGATAATTCTAATTGAATTGTCTCGTTCGAATCTTGGAAAGTGCTATTTTCGACAGGGCAGAAAAGGTGGAGGAAGTAAAGCAACGGTTATGTACTGTTCTGTAAGCTTTGATCCTCCAGTTGTTGAATGTATATTAGGGGGCTCAATAGTTGATTGCAGTGATCTTATTGAATTCCAAACTTCACTCCTATTCTCTTGTACTGCATCCGCCGTCTCATGGCGCAAGAAGGCAGATGGTTTGGTAGTGAAGTCTGATTGTGTTCTCCATCAAATTTCATCTTCTCCCATTTTGTTTGTCTCAATAAGGTAAGGTATGTCGACCTAAAACGAACACTTTTTTTTCAAACCAAAAATATCAGATCATATTTGCAAATGCAATTGGTTTGAGAATTTTTAGAGTTTGTATGAAAATACTACTGACTTTTAAAGTTGAGGTTATAGGAACACTTGCCATAATTGGACATTCTTGAAATATTCAAGAGTTCAAGAAGATGCTCAAGTTTTTGTCACATTTGGGCCAATGAGTTCATGAAGAGTTCAAGAATGTCCAATTATGAAATATTTTGTCACATTTGGGCCAATGAGTGGATGTGAAGAACTCTTTATTCTCGCTGCTGGAAAAATGTATGGTGTTGCAAAAGAGTGAGATGCATTGATAGGTCTCAAGACCGGATGGCAGAATGCGCTTGAGCATTTTCTTGAGGTTTTGCATCTTCTTTTTCTGTGCCTCTCTTCCACGCTTTCTCGCATTTTATCTTATTGA
The DNA here is from genome assembly GCA_951230915.1 of Antitrichia curtipendula. Classification (NCBI taxonomy): domain Eukaryota; kingdom Viridiplantae; phylum Streptophyta; class Bryopsida; order Hypnales; family Leucodontaceae; genus Antitrichia; species Antitrichia curtipendula. The sequence goes on from OX579641.1 coordinate 12,016,441, forward strand.
AAACCTGAACCAAATTAATGAACCACGCCCTTTTAATGAATTGAATTGCAACAAGCTGGGGAAATTGAATAGATTCACTGAAAATGGAGATTGCCCCTTTTTGTCATGCTCATGTACGATTTGTCTTTCACGATCTTAGTCGAGATGCAAAAGTTATTGACAGTGTGGGCCGCATGTCTTGCGTATACAGATGACCCAATGATTCCATCTCCGTGATTCTCTTGTTTATCAACAAAATTGTACACAATTTTGGACTTCGGGGAAAGTACTACTGTTTCACTTCAGAGTTTGGGAAGACGATTCGGAAATTACCTTCTTCGCAGGCCAGGGCCAAACCACATTTGGTCGACAACCTCCCACTTCGAAATTGCTCAGCTACAGTGAAAATAATTTAATCTCCGCAGATTTTGCTCTTGTAATCACAGTCATTTCTGCACTGATTCCTCGAAAATCACTCCTACAAAAGCTAAAGTGACTGACAAACAGGATCCTCTTCCTGATGTTGTACAGTATTAGTGTTCAACCATGATATTTTCAGTTGCGGGACACACGGCACTGAGTTCACAGGTGATGCCATCCAGTCCACCCCCTCCCATGCATCAATCGCAGAAAGTATGCTCCAAGCTCCACTCCACTATAGAAATCCACCAATTCAGGATCAGGCCAAGGAAATTGCATGTGCTTCTTACTAGAAACTGCTTGCGCTCCGTGCAACGAATTTCCAGCCCCTTGTAATCCTAAAAACATCGTTCCTACACAGTATATTAGGGCTGTCACAGTTCGCAAATTCAGCAACGACTTTTCTTTGCAAAGCTGCACCATTCCAAGCTTGTCTCAATGTATTACGTCCCTCGTAGAATCTTGAAATCGAGTTGCCTAAAATTGCCCCTTCTCCTTTGTCAGAGCGCACTGACTGCTGTTTGATGTATCTGAACACTCATGCAACTTGCTCTCACGTGATTCAACTGAATTCCACTCTTTGCAAATTCTACTGCGAAGTGAAAGAGTCTCTCTGTTTTCTAGCTAGCTTAGAAATCTGCAACAGAAGCGTAGAAATCTGCAACAGAAGCGTAGAAACCTGCAACAGAAGCGTAGAAACCTGCAACAGCAGCTTACAAATCATCAGCAGGAGCGTATAATAACCCGAGCGCAGCATGTCGAAGCCCGTGGTGCTCATCACCGGCGGGACGAGCCGCACCGGCCGCGCCTTAGCCAAGCTCCTCTTACCCTCCAACAATTTCACCCTCCGCTTAGGCGCACGCGACCCATCCAAGCTTGCCCCTCTCGTATCCCAGGGCGCCGAAGCTATCTTACTGAACTCCACATTAGATTCTATGCAATCCGCTCTCAAAGGCGTAAACTCCGTTTTTTTCATCTACCCCGCTCTCACAGGTGGCCCCGGCGACACGCTCGTCGCAAACTTCTTCCTCGCATTGGCACAACCCCACACCATCACTCACATCGTCTACCTCTCCTCCATGCGCACCTCCCCCAACGACGCCCACTTCGAGCTCGCTTACAAGCACTGGCGCAACGAGCAACAGTTGCTCCAAACCCTAATCCCTTACACCATCCTCCGCCCGACGTTCTTCCATGAGAATCTCGTCACGAACTTCGCGGAGGAGATTAAACGCAACGGAGAGTATCGCACAAGCGCGGGGGATGGCGTGTGGACGAGCGTGGCGGTGTGTGACGTAGCTGCAGTGGCGATGGCAGCGATTGCGAATCCTGATTTGCATACGAGCAAAACATATGAGTTGCGGGAGGAAGCGGTGACGCATGAGCAAGTCGCGGAGAAGATTAGTCGTGTGAGTGGGAAGAAGGTGAAGATGGTGAACTTGACGCCGGAAGAGCACTATGAGCTGGTGATGAAAGCTTGTGCTGGAGCTGGGATCGGGAATGCGACGGCGCTTGCGGATCAGGTGGTGCGCTCTGATAAGGAGAAGCGTGATGGGGTGTATAGCGTTGTGACGCCCGACTTGGAGCTGGTGTTGGGGAGGAAAGGTGTGACCTTGGATGAGTTTCTGGAAGAGCATGCTGGGGATTTCAAGAGAGAGCAGTGAAGATCTGCTGTCTCTTGGAATTGAGGTAGCGGCTGGCACCTTGAATCGGAGTCAGTATTAGCATTTTCCAGTGTCTTCTGAGGAGCCAAATCGTAAGAATTTTCTTCAACCAGATTAGCAAGTTGTGGTGAAAGATGTTGTAATTAGAATTGAGAACGTGTTGTAAACTTTCAAGGGCAGTATGTTGTAGGTTCCTACAATGGATCATAGACTCATTAGGAAATAGCACATTTGGAATCTTGAAGCTATAGAGAGAGATGCATGAATAGCATCACCTGTAAATAGCCACTTTGATAATCTACTCAAGTTTGAAATAGGAGATTGATAGTTTCACATGCAGCAGATTTGGTTTGCTATTAGGCAAAAAAATAGGAGTTTGTTCTAGTTATTTGGTAGTTTTAGGTGCCACTATCATACCTTACAAGAAATTTGGTACTCATCAGTTTGGTCCCCCAATTCAAAAAGTGCTATCTCCATTGCAACACACTCTGTAATTGTACATTCTCTGCATGAGATTTTTTCATGATTGTGTGCACATTTGATTGGGCAATTTTCAGATGTAAAGTTTGATGTTCAAGTGGAAGTTTTCATGTAAGTTACAATCTAAGCTTCATATTGTGACACTCCATGATATGGCAATATTCATGACATTCTTGAAATAGTTGAAAGAACATCATTTTGGAAAAAATGATGATTAGGGTGTTGGTTTGTTGTGGAGCTATGGGAATGACGAAGATAATAGTGGACAAGATGGTGGGAGACTCAAGTTGTTGCAACAAGCTGATTATGTATTATCAAGTGGAAGTAGTACAAATACATAATGCCAAGTCTGATTTTCGAGGCAAATTTGTCACCAGAGATTTTCAGAAAAGCGTTATAACTCATAACGCAGCCCCCTCTTTCTACACCCTTAGATTTGCAAAAAGTACAGATATGGACGTTTGCAATGAACTATTAGACTTGGCATTATGTCCCATAATGCTCTCGAGAGCATTATGTAATCCATTTTCCTGTCATCAGCTCAATCAATCAGCCTCCTCTGGATTGCTATTGGAAGGCCTCAGTCTGGGTCTCTAAGTGCAACAAAACCTGCCTAATAGCTGTCCGCATCGTTATGGCCGTAGAAGGCTCCCACCAGTCTGTGAGCTGTGGGCATCCATCGTTACATTAGCAGAGTAAACTATCGGCACTTCATGAGCAGTTCGTACAATTACGTAAATTACGCACATGACACATTAGAGAATGGAAATTGAAGAAAAGAAAATGGTGCACAAGAGAATGACTGGCACAAATATTTGTGAGCAAGAAGAAAACGAAACAAGCACTTACAAATGTAAAGCCTTGAGTTTGAGCCAAGCTGAAGGTTTCAGGTCCATTCTTCAAAAGAAGTTCCGCATATTGCAATATCAATAGACCAGTATCGTCGCAATCTTCCTGTTGTGGGACCTTCAAGTAGAAAAGAACAGGAAGAACGGTTATTCACTCTCAAACAAGTGCAAGACAGAGGACACCTCATCGGTTTCAAATACATGGAAAGAAAAGGAGATGTCCAGGTGAATCATCCACCAATCGCCAAAAAGGAGAAAAGCAAGGGTACAGCTTAATCCTAATCAATTTAAATTTCCTAGACTCTGACGGACCATTCGTATGAAAACTAAAGAAAGCAAGGTATTGCTCACCGCGACTGGGTAGAATGGGATATCTGACACGTGTTGTGGAGCAACATGGCCACCGTGATGCCAAAGCCACTCATAATGCAGTATACTGCAAATCAACCAGGCACTTTCAGCAAACATGAATCATGTAGCTCACAGGAGAATCTAGTCACACGTAAGTAGGGAGTAAAGGACCTACTAATCCAAATCCTATTATCATGCCAAAACGATTTGCTCTAATGTCCGAACGTCAGATGAATCATGATCAGATCATTACAATCTCATATGTCTCTCCAAATCTTGATGAGCCTTTTGTCGTGATGGATTGAGATGCAAAATGCAAGGCGCTACTATACTCGATTCCATTCCTTCTGCACTCCACCCCAGTTGTCTTGTCATAATGTTAAGCTTGCAGTAGAAAAATCAAAAATTGGAATTATAGCGACAACTTCACCTAGACTTTTGAAAGAAGCAAGGCAGACTCTTTCCATGAGAAGTAATAACAGTTCAGAAAGTGCTCCTTGTACACCTGAATTTCGAATTACCTGCAATAGGTCTTCCAGGGAAACACATGACAATTAGGCTCCACTGTTCCCTGTTTTCAGCACAACAAGGAAATGCAGGTGTGATCAGATGGCTCTTTTCGTAGGCTCCAAATTCAAAGACACGAAACGAATTGCAACTATCTATCTCTAGAACTTTGTAATGCAGAAATATGTGCAGAGACGTACTCCTTAAAAACTGGGATTATAACATAGCTCTTGTCAAAAATACTTTTCATCCAATGTCGTACGCTTCCATATCTAACTACGTTTAGATTCGCCGACACATTCTTTGTGAAAGTTTTGAAGATTTGTACATCAGGAATTCGTGTATTACCACAGTGAAGATACCTGCAAGGGAAAACAATATCATCGCAAGATAGGTTAAAGATGACTGATCCATGCCTACCAAGTTTAACCCAACGTGGACAAGGACCATTTCGAACAGGCAAAGAGGGCAACAACAGCAACATCAACGTGCCAGTTCACTCTATCTGATGCTCAAATTTTTCCAAACCAAACATTTTCGGTTAGGCAATTCTCTAGGTCATCGAATGGAACTGAAAAACAACATCTAGACTCTAGATCTCTGCATGTGCTGAAACGAAGAACTCATTAGAAGACACTCAAAACAAGAGACAGGCACACCATCAGGTTTCAGATCAAATAATGCCACTTACTTCAAATAGAAATTTACAATGCTGTCGGATAACTGTCCCCCTGGCTCAAGAGACTTTATGTCGTCATGTGTGATGGTTACAGGGTCTGCATCATCAGGGGGCCAGACAATATTGCTGAAGGTTTTTCCAACGCCGTTGATCCTATCAAGGGAACGAAATTGTCACTGCGAGTGAAAACAAAACATGATGATAAAACATACAAAAATCAACGTGTCACTCCAGATTCTCACTAAGCAGTTCTGTGATCCCAAGTGAAAACTGTATGGAAGTCCCCAACCTTAACCTCTACAGGACCAAGATGCACAGATTGAGCAGCAGGTCATACAGGGACTTTCTTTTATTCAAAATTTAACCAATAACTGCAATGTTCTTCAAAGACTCTGATGATACAAGATTTGGCCCCAACATCATCAAGCCATAACTATGAGTCCTTGGTACTTGAGGGCTTAAAAATGAAGCAGCAACAGTCCAGATGCCCAAAGCAAAACAGAAATCAGCAGTTAGGACACTAATGTATTTGTAAAGGAGTTTTCAGAGTAAGAGTTGGAATCACATACCTAGGTTGCTCGATGTTTCTGTGCCTCTCCGAAAATGCACGCACATTATGCTCCACGAGATTCCATTCACGTTTGTCAATTTTAAGAAGATAAGACTCTGTGACGAGAAACAGATGGTTGTCAGATACTAGTTAATCCAAATATGTTTTGAAAATTGTTTTGAAAATTGCTATAAGTTACTAATAGCTTCCAAAGTGAACTTCCTATTCTAGCATGTGAACTTACGAGAAAAGGACTATAACAGAAAGTTGGAACAATGAATACATGTAACAGCACAGCTTCCTCGAAATCTAGACGAACGAGTAGATAACACGAAGCACAGTCTATCAAATGCTATCAACGTAACGTACCAGAACTCGTAAACTCCGACGCACTCTTCAATGCTGACAGCACAGATTGCAGAGACGCCACCACATTCATTTCCACAGCGTCACCATTGTCTTCCGAAAGCTCCACACTATTTGCTTCTACAGTTCCCCTTCTGGCATATTTCCTCCCACACGACTTATCCTGCTTCGTTTGGCAAGAAATGACGCGCTCAATATCTTTGATCAGAGTCCCAAAAGCAGAGGCAATCCCAGGTGACTGCGCCACAGAAGTTGGACTCGATTCATGTTGTACATATCCAGCGTCACCAGAAATCCCTCTCACATGATTTCCGTTCCCCTCAGAGCCCGCTTCAACAGGAGCTCTATACGAAGTCACAGAATAATCTTCAATGGTCGGTCCAGCCTTGGTTGAAGCTGGAGCCTCCACCAGCAATGGCGACGTCGCAACTTTCTGCGAGCTTCCACTTTCAATGGGCTTCTTCCCCCTCCTCTTCCCAGGCTTGCAATCCGCTATCAACTCGTGCCACTTCTGCGTATACTCTGAAGGAATGAATTTCAAGAATTCCCTGTTGGAGTCCAGAATCTCGACATAGGTTTCGTTGGTCTTGGAAGAGCGCTCTTCAATGTCCATGTAAACTCGCCTGAGTGTGTCCCACCGTTCACCCACATGCTTCCCGGATCTCGGTGTGAAGTGCTCCTTGAGCTGGGACGCTATCTCGTCCCATGCACTGGAGCCTTTGGGGCAGACCTTGCGGTCGTCTTTGTTTAGAAGCTGTCCTTTTCTTAATATAAGGAGTTGCAGCGTTTCTGCTTCACTCCAGTTTGAAGACCTTTTCCGCTTCTTTCCAGATGATTCTTCCTGTGTAGCCGCTGTGGTTTTGTGTAATTGTATGGTGCTATCGTTCTCTGCTTCCTGGCATTTGCTGTACGCCACCTCTAGGAGAGGGATCATCGACAGTGGCACGCCCCCCTCGGCCCCTCCAGGCTCCATGTTCGTCGCTCCCCTACGAAATGGGATGAAAAAACACAAGCCACAGTTATTGCATAGACAATGGTACTGAGAAAAAACAATGCTAGATCAATACTGCTGATTTATATCTAAAGGAGGACACTGAATCTTATACAGTATCCACAATATTAGAACGGCAATCTCTGCTCACGTCTCACATAATAATAACAGAGGTTCTCATTTCTTGCCCATCCTCTGATTTATGACTTTCTGATTGTGTATCTTGAGGACGTTCCGGAGAGATAGATGCTCAATCTATATTCTTAGAGAAGTCTGAGTTTGTGATATCAAATGGAAGCCTCTGTTGCTACTAAGGTATGTACACTAGGAAAAGAATTTAAGCACGGTTCCTGTTGTTAGACTTACTTAATTTTGTTGGATCTTATTGGCATTTGAAACAATCCCAACACATCTTAGTATGTTTACTTCAGATACCAAATCCTTAATCTCTGAATTGATTCTCATTGTACCCCAAATCGACCACAGTCTCTCATGTTCAAATCGTGTACATTTTAGGCAGGGATCTACAGGGGTAAGGGTGACAATTAGGAGTAGTTACCTTAAACCCACCCCATAAGTGACTCTTCAGTGTCCATAAAAGGAGAGTGATATAACCCCAATGGCATTCTCTAATCCTCGATCGCTCTTAAAACATGAGCAACCCAACTGCAATGTTGAATGACCCTTGAAAATCAAGTCTACCAAATGTGATCATACGCCACACAATCTCCTTCGTCTCATTGATTTGACCAATTCTACTACAAAACTGAAAGCCTAATCACTTTCAGAATCTAAAAGAAAACAAGAATCCTACCCCCACTCACTGTATCGTCACTATTTAAACCCTAAGTTCCCTAATAAACGTCCATTTCCAACACATGAAAACAAAACGAATTCATCTAACTTCCAAAAACTCCCCCTCGCAAGAAACAAACGCAATTGAATTTCCGCAACAGAATTCAAGGTGATTCCCAAAACGACTGGCTACTTCGAGACCCTACTAATAAGATATTCTCTAGTCTTGAGTACGATTGACACGCAATTTGAACCCCCATTTCAAACAGCAAGATGCACTCAAGTCTGTTGCAGAAAGAGAAGTTAGGAAAGGAAATAAAGAAGGACCCTAATCAAATGCCACAACAGTAGCCTGTCATTCTTGGAATTGCAATTCCCAATACTCTAAGAACACGGAAAAAGCCAACCAAAAAGGGAACAAAAGCAAACAAGAAGAGAGAGAAATTCTCCGAACGTCTGCAAGAGAAACCCCACTTCTTAAACAGATGGTTCGCAAGCATACCCTAATTGACTCCTCGTGATCATATTAGCCGTGGAAACACCCCGCCATCTCCGGCCAAACACCCAAATTTTAGCTTCGAAACGAGCTCTTGGACCACATACAAAGAGAAGGAATGACGCCTGTATTGCAATCGAAGAAAGCGCGTCATGAAACCGAAGCTACCTGCAAATTTCGGCAGCAAGCGACCAACTCAACCCACTAAAACTCCACGAACAGCGACTGCTGGATCACCAAGACTTGTTCTGAGAGGTCTCCTGATAGGTCTCCTGATAGCAGGTTGGTACGTAGCAGCCTAGATACCCGGGAAGGACCATTGTATTAACGGTACCTCAATCTGGGGATATTTTGCGTCTGATTTTAGCGAAGGTTCCCCGTATACCCGGTATCAACGGTGTATGAACGACGGATGCTTACCCATAAGGTAGTCTGCTCCCCAAGCGACCACATGTGAAAAAAGTTTAATTGTTGTTGATAAATAAACACATTTCATAATGGTGCCCCCTCTAACATTCAATTTTTACAACTAGTTTTAAAATTACTGAAACAAAACCTACATGATATGCACAAAGATCTTGTTCTAAAAACATCCAAATGCATAAAACTATCAAAAACTAGAAAGGCATGCTTCTTTTAATATGTAAGTTATGAAAAGAAGTTACTGTGTTAATGTCAAAAGATGCTACGTTTGCATCTTTGGGGCACATAGTCATTAACAAACACTTCTTTACTTCCTTTATGCTTTGTGTCATTTATTTATGAAATGTGCACTTGTATGATTGGTGTAAACCCTATATTACTAAGAAAATACAATTTGTAGATCCAAGGATTAAAATGCCTTGTATAGACTCACGTGGATTTCTTCCGCCAATGCCCCTAAGATTAAATGTTAAAATAAAAATAAATTAGAAAATATTATTAAAAATGTTGGTTTGAATAACATTTGGAGATTTCTAAGGAAAGTGAGGACAAGCAACCTCAATCACTATCACAAATCATCTAAAAGTTGCAATGGAAGATATTTCATTCACTTTATATAGTTTCAAAAATAAAGTGACCATGAATAATTATGAAAAGTTTAAAAAATGAACAGAAAAATTTGAATGAGCTTTGAACCTTCACATATGGAATGGTATATTTATACATAGTAATAGATTCTACTAAATTTTTATTAAAAAAAACCATTTCAATTCAACAAATTGCTTTGAAGGATAGTAACTATTTCTTACACTAAATATAAACTTGTCAAATTTCAAAAGTATAAGAGGGTTCCTAGTGTAAGCTGTGTGCCATGACTATTTTTTGGTTAATTTGGCTTTTAATAAGGGCATTTGAATAATATTTTCTAAAATTCCTACAAAATGTGTACAAGCTTATATCTTTTGTCAAAATTTTCATCAATAATGACTCTGTAAGAATTGTTCCTAATTTTCAATGGTCTATTTTTCACTCAATTGTTTATTAGGGGTTAATCAACTATAAAATGATGTATTCAAATTGTTGATACCAATCTCTAACTATTTATCACTTATATTGCATATATAAAAAATGGAACAATACATTGGAAGGGTTATTCTTAAATGGTTATTTGCACACTTATATTCAACAAATGCAAATGAATGAACTTTTTGAGGTTTTACCTTAGAACATTTCTAATTTTTGTAATAATTTTTATATTGCTAAAGATTCACTCTATTTAAACTATATTTTTAGAATAGGTTTTGAAATGAGAATTCATGTTAAAACTCATTATCTAATTTGTATTGTATTTGCCTATGCATTTCTTAGTGTAAAAAATTTTCAAGGCGTTAGTAAATAAACAAGTCTATGACATCTTATAATGTGCTTTTTGAGACTCTGGCAATTTGACACTTTTTTTACACTTTTTTTCAACACATTGTTAGTGCATTTTTATAATTCTTTTATTGACATGATATTTGACACTCTTTTGGATACTATCACCTAAAGATATCCAATCAAGTAGTGTCCATATCCTATATTCCATATATAAATGTATAGATACAAAATATTAATACATGTAATGGATATATATACATACACATACACATACATACATACATACATACATACATATATATATATGTATATATGTATATGTATATATATATATATATATATATATATATATATATATATATATATATATATATATATATATATACATGCATTTCAAAAATAAATATCATCCCATTTCAAAACCTATAAATTTCAGCATGATCTTAAGAAAACAAGAGCATACTTCAAGTACATTTGGGAAGAAAGGTAGCTTTTTTATTTTTTTAAATGCTACAATTTTTTGGTATTGTCCTTTTGAAATTCTAAAGCGATCTACCTTGACAATACAAAACCATTTATAAAGTGGATTCATAAATATCATTTAAACAATCCATAATTGCTCTTCCATATTTCCTGTAATACTTAATTATTAACCATGTAATATTCAATAAGTTAGGAGGTATGTGATCCTATCTCCAACATGCACCCCCCTAAATCCATTAAAACACAGTGATGTCATTGGCCTCAAATCTAGTGTATCTAAAATTGCCAACTAAATCTCTATTGTTTTTCCATAGTCCTATTTAAATCATATAATCATGCATTGCAGTGATTTTTTCAAAAAATAAATGGATTTGAATGATTTTTTGGGTGGTATTAGGGCGAAAAATAGGATTAGAGAATTAGAAAACTAATAAAAATGGACTTGTCTACCTTACTTCTAGTAAAATAGCCCATAAATTCATACTTTATCATCTTTGTACAAAGTGAAAAATAATATAATGAAAGCACTACATGATCACACAATGATATGGTTGCACTATCCCCTGAAAAGGGATGAACATAGATCTTGTTAATTAATTAACCACCATCCAAATCAAAATAATTAAATAAAACTCCTAATTTGACCCCAAAATCAAAACCTAAAAAACTTTGATACAGACACAATATAACAACCAAAATACCAGATGTTACATTGGACATTATTGTTGACATAAAAACACAAGTTTGTTCTATTAGACTTCACCTAAAGTCTGTCATGAAAAATTATAAAACGCTACATAAAATATATGTTTCTTATAGTGATTACAACAAAAAAAGATGTTCATTTAGACTTAGTGGACATTAGGTGCATCCATCCCAACGTTTGCCAACAATAAAGAGGATTTATCCTTGGTGGACTAGAGAATAAACTTTGGTGGGCGGGTGGACATGATGTGACTTTTTGTGAGTGTTGGCAATGGATTTTAGCGGACAATTGCCCCATATGAGAAAATAGCAAACAATTTGACAAACAAAATGTGACTTTTGACAAATATAGCAATGAATTTTATTAAGCAGACAATTGTAAAAGTTTAGAGTTACTTGTGTAAGTGTTGTGAGGAGGGACTTGAGCGCCAAATGCTTAGAATAGAACTAGCAAATAACTAATTTAAGGTCTAAGAAAAGTTTTAAGTTGCTTATTCTTGATTTTTTAATATAGACTAGTAGCCATTCATCAATGTCTAAGGTGCAAGAGCATTTTTAGAGCCAAAGAAGAAATTGAAATGCAAGTTGTTAGCAACTTTTTTTTTTTTTTTTTTTTGACAAAGTACCAAGATGGTGATTATTTAAATTTTGGTGAAGCATTATATTTCTACATTCATCCATCTTTTGAACCAAAAAATATATTTTTCATTCACATTCATGCATTTTTCATCCAAATTTGGCAAATTCATCCACATTTTAAATAGAAATGAAAAAAAATTGGCAAAAAAAGATTTTGTTTATTTGGCGAAAAGTAGACAATTATTTTGAAATGGTGCAATTTGGCTCCATGGTGCCAAAAAAAAGGGTTGGTTGTCAGTACATCACATCTAATTTTAGATTTTACACATATTTTCACTTTGATTTAGATTTATACGTAAAAGAGGTGACAAATCTAATACGATTCTGTATGTGACATTGTGGTGCATATTTTGTAGGAGGAAGAAGCTGATGACTATGGACCAATGATCATGCCTATTTCAATTATTGCTAATCATATTTATATGAAGACTGAGGAATTATTACATAAATTGGGAACAAGAGTAAATGCTAAGCCAATTGTGATGTAAGTGGAATACACATTTTGTCTTAATTTCACAATCATTGAGACAATTGGTTTTATTCTCAAAGAATAGCTATTCTAAACCAATAGATTTGTAAGTGGAAGGTTCAAGAGTCTCATTGTTGAAAGAGTAGCCATTATGTACTTGAACTTCTATTTGCCTTATAGTAGATCTGCAAGCCTATCATCATTGTATTGGGATGTTTCTATCCATGGATATATATTTGGGAGGAGATTATTTTTTGAAGGTCATGCATGCATAATTTGGCTAACATATTGAACCAAGTTGGAAGAAAAATAACATCTTTGCCAATTTGTCTTTGAGTTATACCTTCACTCACAAGTAATACAGTTGACAATGCATACATTTTTGCTCTTTGGGAAATTTTGTGAACTCTCTACTTGGACATCTTTTGTCAAATTACATTAGAAAAAGACGTTCATCCAAATTCTAAACGTAGTAAACATTAGATGCGTCCATCCTAGAATCTACAAAGGATAAATAGGATTCATCTTTGATAGATAAGAAAACAAATTTGGGCGGATAAGTGGACGCAATGTGACTTTTTGTGAGCGTGGCGATGGATTTTGGCAACAATTAAATGAAAAAATGTTGAACAATTTGACGGACAAAATGTAACTTTTTGTAAGTAGCGATAGATTTGGGTGGACAATAAAATGAAAAAATGGTGAAAGATTTGACAAACAAAATGTGACTTTTGGCAGACGAGGCTATGAATTTTGGTGAGTGGACACATGGATAAAATATAAATTTTGGCAAACATAGCGAACCGCCAATTAAACCAATATGTGACCTACAAAAAGTATTGTCATCTTGCACATGGTCAATCAAGGTGTCTTTACTTATATGCCATAGATGATGCACCTCTTGGTCTCTATGCAATTTGAAAGTTGAAACCATGTCCATCAATAAAAATTCACTTACCGTCATGCTATTTTTAATGGGATTGCAAAAGAAGTACCAACTCCACCTTTTAATTCATGGAAAAACCCTTGCGTGAGTGTAGGCTTGTAAGATGTGTTGTCGATAATATGCTCACTTGGTAAATAGACCTCCATGCCAATTTTCCAAAACCTAAAAAAACTTCCCACATCATAAGAAGTTTATATAGTATTAGGCATATTCATGCCATCTACAACTTAAACCACCTTCGCATACCACTTTCTTCATACCCCCAAAATAATACTAAATAGATGCCTTTTTGCACCAATGTTATTGCAATTTTTTCAATAAGACTATTGGAAGGAGACTCACAAGGCTTCAATTGTTCATCAACACCCCTCATAATCAATATAGACCTCCCACCTTTTACATAAGTGGGTGGAAGTGGATGATTTGGTGTGGCATTATAAAGGGGCAAGCCACCTACAATCAATAGCCAAGGGTTCACTTGTTCCCTTGGCCATGAAACCACAAAATATGCTTGTCCATAAGCTATATATATACATCCCAAAAAATAAGATGAAATTTTTGACTATTGTGCAAATGTGAGATTTGAATGTCCATCAGCCGTTTGAAATGGGAAGAAATGTTTTGCCATTCCATTAGGGACACTTATATGATAAACTTCCTCAAGGACATCCAATAGGTAACAAAGAGGGCTACTTGAATTAGTTGAATAGAAATTATAGAGGAGAGGGAATTATAGACCTTTGAATCTTTGGCAAATCATACTCCAACATCTTGACAACTCTATCTGCAAATGGTATAGATTTCATGAAATGTCCACATAATGGATCTTTTGGCAAACGGGACGGCTAGATTTTGGCTTTTGATAGACAAATGAAAATGATGTGATTTTAGGGACAAAGTGGATGGATTTTGTTTGATAGACAAACACATGGTAACTTTGGGCCAACGAGATGGATGGATTTTGGTGATCAAGATATGACTTTTAGTGGATGAAAATGACTTTTAATAGACAAATGATTTTTGTGGAAATGACTTTTAGCAAGTAGATAATGACTAATGTCATAATTGAAGGTGGAGTGGTAGATGATAGTTGTAAAAAAAAAAGCATTTGTTGAAAAGACATTCAAGTGGCCATGCATATGTTTGACGTCAATGGATGTTTAACATCATTCTAGACAATTTTTTTCCCAACCAAGAAAACCTCTCCAATATTTTGTGAAGGCACATATAAAAAAAATGAGCTTGTTTAATCCAATAATTTTATAGATGTATGAAATCATCCACTCATTAATAAAAGGAGGGTCTAGTGTTCCAATAATGCTTTGAAGCAAAAAAGAAATCTTCTAAATCAACTCAAGTGATGACAAGGTCAAAGTAAACTTCCTTCTTACAGAATTGAGCACCTGTAGAGCGGGGTAGAGCATTTTAGGGTTGGTGGTAGAGGCAATTATTACCTCTTTTGAGGTCATAGGAGGTGATAGTGTAAAACTATGTACTGTACAAACCCAATAGAAGAATAGTCATGAAGGGTTTTTTGTCCATGTGGCATGTAGCCATTGGACAAAAATCATTTCAAATTCCCTACGTTGAAACACTTAATCTCCAAATTTATTGTCCTTCCTTCTCAATTTTTTTTTTGCATAACAAACCCTAAATTACATTAAAAAATTCAATTCTGCATTTTCCATTTAATGTAAAATTTTTACATTCAATCCTAAATCCTAATATCTTCAACATTTTTTTCTTCAATCTCATATCTCCTTCTTTTTCTTTGTCCCCTTCTGACTCTTGAAATTCTCTGCAAATGATGAAGAAAACACATTCAAAATTATACAACCAGGTGAATTAGAAAGCAATAATTAACAACAAAAATAACAAAGACCACCAAATAATTATTATACGACTATCATTAAATTTAAACAGTCAAAAATCTAAACCACATTCTTTCTAAACCACTAACCAAATCTAAACCACTAAACACCTTATGCAAAATTCATGAGCATTCACGAGCATCTCATTCCACCACAATCTAACCAAATCACAACTCTCCCAAATTGACTAACCAAACATTGCATTGCCAAATCCTCCTCTACATGCATCAAGCCGGTTGACTACATTTGAAAATAATATCAAAATGATTAAGTTTCAAGCATCTTTGAGGCGCTTTGTTTTATCTTTGGTCCACGTTTTGTATTTTTCTTCATCTTCTTCCATAGTTAGCTCAGTCGTATTGCACAATAAGAAAATAAATAAATTGTAGGACTCAATATTTTGCATTAAAATGGCATCCAAAAACAAGAAACTTAAAATATTACTTGCATAGAGAGATAAAAGTATCCAAAAATGCTTACTTGTAGAAGATCACAACAAGGAAGTCAAAACATTAGAAAGGGAGCCTCTTCTCATGACAATTATTTCAACATTAGGCTCATAGGCATCATTGCATTGCACAATGAATCAATCTACCACCAACATCACATTCACCCAAACATGAACCACCACCTTCTTTTTTTCTTTTGGGCTTTCTCTAATACTCACATCTCATTTAGTTTTAGTTTTTTTGTGCAATTCAAATCAATGGCTTGAAAAAGGGTACTTAATTTTTTTTAGGTACATCAATGGCTCTAGACTTTTTCAAAAGGAGGGGGGGAAGAGGTGGGTGGGAGGATTGTAGGAACAAATCATGCTTGTCTCTTTTCAAAAGATAGTTATAGGATGTTCATGACTCCACTTCATAAATTCACAAAAATTACAATTTTAATCAAAAAATTATAATTCCACTTGCACATGATTCACAAAACAAGTACAAAACTCTAAAAAATATGTGCCCCTCTTCGAGTTAGCCACAAGATATATAGATTGCTAGTTTGAATGGTAATATAGGCTTGTCTACCTTATACCCGGGATGATGGGTTGAGAGGTTGGTATGGCCGATGTAATAACGGTACCTCAATCCGAGTACCTTCTGGTATGGACTGAACGGCGAACTGCAAACGACGACGGCGACGGCGACGGCGACGACGCAACCTTATCCCAATTCTCTGGCGATGGTGCATCAGTTCCATCGCAGGGATTGATTGGAATTTGTGATTCATTCCAGAGTCTTCACTTTTGGAATTCTTTTCTGTTGCGGAATTTGGAGCGGGAGGAGTATTTTTGAGCTAGAATTGGTAGCTATGGCGATGGCTTCCCTCATTGCTGCGCCCTCGTCGCTGTGCTGCTCCGCTTCCTCGTTCTTCACTCCAACTCCTGTGCCGAGTGCCGCTGCTCCGAAATCTTCTTCTGCTTCAGCATCGTTGTCCCGGTTGCCCGCCATTGTGTGCGGCCGCGGCGACAGGCGCACTGCCAAGGGGAAGCGCGCGCGCGGCTCGTTCGGCAACTGCCGTCCCAAGGATTCGACTAAGGGGACGGGACTGGCGCTCACACCGTTGCCGCCGCGGCCGAAGAGGGACGACTCCGCAGATACCGAATACATTCACGTCGACATTGACGAAACGCTCTTCAACTGAGCTCCGTCGCCGTTGTCGTTTTATCGGCATTTTTGGTTTCGAGTTTCGTAAGGGAGCATTACGGTGAAATTCTGCCATTTTGAATAGGAATGACAGTCAATTCTGGGGTTTCTGGTGGCCCTGCTGGTGTATTCTTGGATTAGGGTTTGACTCTCACCATGAATTGTAGTTTAAGAGTTGGGTCATTACATTGAATTATACAATTTCTCCACCTTTTGTGTCTGTTTACTATCTCTTTTGCCATTTTGAGTGTTACTACTGAGTGTTTATGGTTACGGTGGGATTTTTCGTCGCTTTCTTCTTCTCACTGTGTATCATCCAAGGGTTACTTGAATTGGTTCAATTATGTGGTATGACCTTGAGCTCATCCGAGATTGAGCTCAGGCATTAGAACGTTAACTTTCAGACTTCTTTTAATGCAAGGCATTCCACAGTGAATGGGAATGTGAATGCACATGTTTAGGTGGCAATTTGGGAGTGGGCACTAGAGTCTGCAACGTGAAACGTATTTCTTGCCTCTTCCACTTGGGGTATTGGCACTGTATTAAAATGAGCATCTAGTTATGCGTCATCTCTGACGTCCATCATTTCTTCGGTGAGTAAGGTCCTTTTTTCTCATGTTCAACACAATAAGTACTGCTTGAGGTTCTATGTTGTTGTATGTCGTGAAGCTCAATAGCGAGCTCAACCAAATTCTCTTTCAAAAAGCATTCTTTCAAGGTCTGAAATCCATTATTATAGAGATATAGGTTGATATAAATTTTTGGATGTGGTGCAAGCTTATCCTTGTTGTGGTTCTAATCTAGACAGTGTCTTGATATGAGTCGACAATGTCGGTGTTTCATCTTGCTGGTGTCAGAGATGTGGATCACGGCTACTTCTCGTCATTGAAGGACTAAGTTACTTCATGTGGTATTGCGAAATGATATCTCGGTTGTCTCATGAATGCAGAGGATGAGTTATAGTATACCTGGTCATGCTCTGATTAACGTTGCTAGTGAGTTGTGGAATGTGATCAATCAAGCATGAACTGAATTGAGTATCTGGCATCTAGTTCTTACGTTTCGACCTGACATTCAGAACACCGACATGGCTGCTTTGAAGGACTTGTTGCAGGCTGGTTTCCATGCCACTCGGGTCTTTTTTTGGATGCGTTTATCATGTTGGCTGAATTTCTTGAACTAGGGTCTCTTACACCGCTTGTGAGGCCATCTTCGTTGGTTTTTCTGTCACTTAGAGACTGTCTTCCCAAGTGGTAGGTGCCGGTGAACTGCTTTCTCTTCAATCGTTGATCAGAAAATCTTTGAATAAGAAGTTGGGCTTTTAATTCTACTTGTGTTCGGATGCTTTTGTAATCTCTTCAACTGATTTTCTCCGTTTCACCATTCGGGGTCAATTTCATACACTGGTTATCAACACTGTTTGTTCATGGAAGGTGAGTATCTGGTTGAAGTGAGAATTCTGTCACACAGTTTGCGGGTTTGGTGGATGAAACTACCGTATTTTTCCAAGAAATGGAATGCATGGATTTATTCGCTTTGTCTTTCTTATTAATGTAAAATATGTATCTTCATATAGTTTCAAGTCCAATTCAAAGTGCTGTAACTTTTGCATCCAATGTCCAAATTCCATAAAACTTGTTGGGAAAGTTGTGCTCTTTCTTCTAGTTTATGTGATAAAATTTTCAGATCAATCCAAGACGTATTGATTTCTTGGAAGCCAATTGAAGTTCATAGGTTCAATTTGAGTTCACCAAACTGAATTTGAAGGCTGCAACTTTAGGGTCTTGTACCTCCTTCATCGAATGTTCATTTTCAATAAAAATTTGTTGGGTTATGTTCTTCTTGAAGTCTAGTTATCATGATGAAAATTTCATGTCAATCCAAGTTGTTTTGAATGTTTGGGAGCAATTCAAAGTTCAAAATCCCAACATTTTGGGATTACAATGAACTTTGTCAACTTGTTCCTTCTTCATACAGTGTTAGTTTCCAATAAATAAAAGTTTAGAAAAGTTGTGCATACTAGTCTAGTTTATGTGGCTAAAATTTTACATCAATCCAAGAAGTTATGAGTGATTGAGAAGCATTTTAGTAGGAGGTTCATCCTTATATGTGTTTTTTGCAACTTTTCTTGCTATTTTTTTGACATTTGGAAGTCATGTTGTAGACATAGTGTGTCAATTCAATGATATTTTTTTTCACCAAAGTGTTTGTATGTTGGTTTTGAATCACTTAAGAGTTTAAAGTTTTTCATTTGAGTAGGTTTCAAAATCGAACTTCACCTTTAAATGTGTTGCTAGGAAAATTTCAGCATCCTTTTTCAACACTAAAACATTTTTATCTTACAATATGCGTGGCCAAATAACTCCAAATTTGATTCAAGTCATCTGCAACACATACACTACAAGATTGTACAGTTGAGATCTCTATATCTTAGTGACATTTAGATCTATAACACTTCAAAAGCAACGATGTTTTTGATCTCAAGCAAGCCTTAGGTGATGAAAGGTTAATGTTGTGCTAGATTGCCACATTACCTATCTGACAAGGCTTCCTTCCACGAATGTTTTGGATGTAAGATAAATTCTACCCAAACATAAAATTGAGAAATGAAAATGTGTGGAAGTAACACAAGGACCTACATTTTTTTTTTTTTTCTTAGTGAAGAATTTGCTATAAATGATGCCATAATACTAAGAGCAAATCTTGGGTGCATAATTCTTCTTTTTCTGGTGGATGTTTTTTGGTGAATGGATTGTTAGAATTGCTACAATATTGTAAGATGGAATTATTTAATTTGAGATGAATGTACATACTATTCAAAAAGTGATTCAGTTTTCATCCATATTTTTTATATTTCATCAATGTCCGTAAATGTAAATATCTTCATCACTCTAGGAAAGATTCTTTTTGTAGTGCTCAAAATAAATGAAATAAAAAAGCACAATCTACAACTAACTTGCATTTGGTCTTTTTGAGGCTTTGTACATGTTTCTATAAATTTGAAAAAACTTCAAGGATGTCCTCTGAGAAGGATGAAAAAACAACATAAAGTCTTGAAGAAGGGTGAAAGGGTGAAGGTAATTGGACATATCTTGAATACGTTTTATTTGACAAATTTTGGATCTTAGATTTGTGTGTGATGAAGACTTTAGCTCTTAGAATCTTGTCAAGAATGCTAACTACAGGGGAATTCAATTGAGTCTTGAGACATTACATTTTTTTAATGTCATTTCAATGTAAAGGTTGGATTATGCTAGACTTGGATTGGATTAGGACTTACTAACCTTTATTATGAGGGATGTTAGACAAAGAGAGATTTTTAGAGCTAGTTTATTAAGGCCACAATTTAATTGGCTGGGGATTTAGAAATAATAGATGATTAGAAAGAAAAAGAAAAATTTATTTTTCCCTAATATCTTTGAGTTGTAAATTGAATTTTAAAGTCATGGATTGTATATCATATTAATTCAAGTAATTCTTAGCCAATTATACATAAACAAAGTATATATACTTTTAGATGAATAATTGATTTTTCATCCATATTTTCAAGTTTCATTTATTTAAGGCTTTATTAATCAAATTGAGATTGTGTCCTACATTGCCCAAAATAAATGATAAAAAAATTTGCCAAGGGTTCTCCTCAAATTGAAGGTTTGCTTGGTATAGTCACTAGAAGAAAATATGATTGAGTTGACAAAGCTTCAAGACCCACATTTAGTTTAATTCATTATACTGCCCTTTGAGCTTGGGCTATTCAAGCATGCTTTCTAGTAATAAATTACAATGCCTTCAAAATGGCCTCAATGCTTTATTCTTACAAAAAGTTGAAAATTTGGAAGCTGTCTTTTAAGTGGATAGTGAGGGAAAGGTGCATTTTCAATTAATGACCCCCCCTTCCATTCACTCAAAAGACCCCCATTAAATTTTTTTTAAATTATCTATAGCCCCCCTTCCTCCATTTTGTGATAAATTTAAAAATAAATAAATTTATTACACCCTTCCCCCCTCCTCCATTTTGTGATAAATTTTTTTGTATTGTCCCTCAACCCCATTCCTCCTATTTGAATTTAAGAGACCAATTATCAAATGCAAACAATTTGAGATATATCGTTCACCGTATTTGTAACATATATGTACCATATCCATATCCCAAATCATACCCGTATTTGTATTTTTTATTTTCCCAAATCAATGGCAAATGAAAAAGGGGGGGGAGGGGGGGAGATTTTCTCGACCGAGGGATCAATGGCTCTCATTTTTTTTTAATGGAGTGGTGGTGGTTAATGGGATATTTCTGTAAACTCAAGAGATAGTCTAGAACAAAGAATGCCCTATTACTTTTTGTTAGTTTCCATGGTGCCTTATTGTCATTTGTTGATATGGCTTTTTTTTTTTTTTTCCAATTGAATTTTCAATCCCACACCCTTTTTGCCCTCAAAAAAACAACATGATGACCCACGCAAAGTGTTCTTTTTTAAATATCTTTCATTCAAAATTAAAGCAATTTTTTGAGGAAATATTTGGCAAATCCATTCCTAAATGATAATTTTTTTGAAATGCTACAAAATTTTAGGAAAATATTGTTGTTTTTTGGATAAATGTACATACATTTTGGCAAATAATTAAATTTCATCTATATTTTGCATGCTTCATCCATGTGTATAGATGTAAACTACTTCATCACTTTGATGAAGATTGGTTTTGGATAATCCAAAACTAGCTTCAACCTGTACTAGACACCAACATGAAGTGTATCTGGCACTTAGAAATTAAAATTGAGTGCTCCCACATACAACAACAAAAATTGCAATCTCTTTCTAAAAGTTTTTCTACGTATAAGATTGAAAATGCTCTCAGGGATCGAATGTTTTTCTATACTCAAATCAAGGAATAATTTTGTAGTTGGAATTTTTTTTAATAATTATAAAATATCTTGGCTAAAATGAATGAAAGGTTCTTGGCTAAAAACCTTGCCCTACAAACAAGTGTTAAGTTTGACGTGCATTTGGCCCTTCCTAAGCACTTTGCACGTCCTCAAACGTTTGAATTTTTTTCAAAAATGGCATGTAGGAAGGGAAGAAAAAAATACAAATTGTCCTTGTATAGGAAGGAGGAAACCAAATAGAATACATAATTACGTATTAGATAGAGTTCCCATACTTCCAATTTTCAAAGCTCCAAATTCAAAGCTTTCCTTGAGTTCCCTGTTTTTAATTTCATTGAACCAACAAATTAGCATCATCCATTAATAATTTCAACCTAAACTTGGATACCCTTGCATACCATGATTCATGTCATGATGTCCATCTATCCAGTCAATCCCCTAACATTAGAGGAAAAAATAAGAAATAAACAAATAAACATAAACAAAGCCAATATCTTTTGTGAAATTGTGAGATTTTTATTTTATACCTCTCTTATATCCTTAGAAACTTAGGAGATAGATAGATATGTATAAAAAAGGAGGTACCTTGGAGACTTTGACTACACAAATCAAAGCATGATTCAATTTGAGATTCAATTGTTCATATTTCTTTGGATGCTTGGGATAGACAAAAAGTGATTGGGGGACCTTATAGGTGTATAATCAATTTCTAGATTCTTAATTTGAGAATTTCATGTGAATTGTGAAAATTTGAGAGTTTCAAGGAACTTATGAAATGAAGTTTGAAATATTAGATTGTACATCACCATTCAAGTTATTTATTATATATATGTTAATTTTTTTAATTATATTTAGTAAAAAATAAGAAGGGCCAAAATTGTTGATAGGAAGGGCAAAGTCTAGCCGCTAAAATATAATTTTAAAGTGCATTTTTGGAGGTTGGACTTTATAGGGAAGGACAAGGAGGCCCTTCAAATTTTACCCTTAAAAGACATTTCATGTCCAAGCTTGGTCATCATGGTGTAATTGATGTACTCATTGAGCTTTCAAGATGGTGTATTTTGAGCTTTCAAGATGCTATCTTCAAAGCGTTACAAAAAAATTTAATTTTAATAATTAAAAATAAATAAAATGGAATAAAAAATAGATTATCAGAGCTACATTTTCTTAGTTTAGCTTAAAAAAATTTTAAATAAAAAACTATATAAAAATTTAGGTTTGACTTTCAAAATACTTGTTGGACTTGCAAGGTTCTTTAACCCTTAGAAGGACACAACTTCCATGACCAAGGTAGTCACCCAATAGCTCTGATTATTGAATCAACAAATACATTTTGTGTTTCTACATTGAACAATGAAATCATCCATTGACCACTTTCCAGCCTTAACGTCCTTCAAGGGTTTAAGAGCATTACCACCTATCTTTCAAAATGTGGTGGTGAATTGTAAGCCATCCACTTTGCAAGTTGGAATGAAGGCCCCAATTGCAAATAAGGTGGGCCCCCCCAAAATGCGTTGCTGATGCAAAATTGCCATCATCTCCCAAATCAAAACTTCTACCAACAAAAACTTTGACCCTCCGTAACTTTTGCATACGTTATCCAAATGTTGCGTTCTTTGATGCGTTGGAACCTCCTTTTCACTACCCAACAAGAATATCTGAAAATTTCTCCAGCCTAAGAGAATGTACTGTAACTAGGCAGCAGTAGCAAAAAGTGGCGGGGTTTGGGGGGTTGCCCACCCTAACTTGAAGACTGCGGCCATGCAGCGAGGCTCGTACTTTGGGGCCGCTGGAATGACGTCCTGTACGGTTCCCCAGCACCGCTGGAACCAGCGACTTTCTCCCGAAGCTCGCCGTCCAAACCACTAAACAAACGCAACGCCGGCCTCCCGCAATTGCTTCTGCAATTGCGCAAGCCCCTATCCCGCACGAATTCAACGCTCCCATCCCCAAAGCAATCAGGAACTCTCACAATCATCTTCGCACCCTGAGCACCGTCAAGTTCCCCAGCTAGTTGCACTTGCAAACCCGCACAATCCTCGGTCCACCATCGATGCACAGTTGCACACTTCCATCGATCCGCACTCCAAGCTGGCACCCACGTGATCTGCGCTTCCTCAAAACCACTCCAAAGCACTGTCTTCAACTCATGCAGACGATGCTCGAATCTCACGTGGGCCCTTGCTCCGAACCGGATCCCACGGCAAGCTTTCGAACCCACCGCAACGAACAAACGAATTGATGATGACTAGCAAATCTCATCACTCAGGTCGTGAGCGTCAGGACATCATGACAGTGGACTGCTTCCCGTGGAAAGGAGGACGACCCAGCAGTTGACGAATGGAAGGGGGGGACGCTTTTCAAGCTGGGGATTGGTAGTAACCCCTGGAACTAGCTAACGACTTTAGGAGAATCTGAGGGTGTCCCATTGCAAGCTTTTGAGAAAGATGATTTCGGGTCTCCAGAGTTGGGTCCCGAGATGATGAGGCGAGTGCGGGAGTGGCGTTGCAGCTTTTGTTGCTGCGAGTGAGCTTGGTGCCCAGCTTGGTGTGACGTTTGTGGAGGGGAACGATGGCGGGGGAGGAGGGTGAGAAGTCGTTGGAGCAGACGCCCACTTGGGCTGTCGCGGTGGTGTGCGCGGTGTTCGTGATCGCGTCGCTGATGGTGGAGCGCATCTTGAAGTACTTGGCCCGCGTAGGAAGACTGACGATCACTCTTGGGGTTCTCGTTCAGAATTGGGGGCTAGGTTTTGTTTTTTTGCTGGCACATTCCTTGGGTTTGCTCCTCAGTCACGAGTGATGGAAGGAAACTGACAAGGTTTCAGTTTTATGTACTGGAAGAGCTCGGAAGCTGTGGCAACTGCAGTGGCTTCTTACAGGGTTTCCTCTTCTGTTGTTGGAGTACCAATTGTTGCGGATTGGAGTCTTGTTGTGATTCTCGCCGTGAATTTTGAGTATTCTAGTCGTTAGTCCCGTGAAATTTCAACTGTGTTTTAGTCGCTACTCCAGTGAAAGTTCAAGAGATTGGTACTTTGTCAGGCGCTCTTCTGGAACCTCGGTCTTGGTTATTAGTGCTCTCTGCAACTGAATGTCACGATTTTGTTTCCCTGAATCGCACCGTTTTAATGAATTTTGTGACCCCTGTAGTCAGTTGTCACAGTGCCTCTAGAGTTTTCATATTTGTACGTACTTTGTTGTGCTTTGGGTGACCCAGTTATGTCATTTTCACACCTAATTGCTGCGGCGTCGTGTGCAGTACTTGAGGAGCTCGAAGCAGAAGCAGCTGTTACACACACTGGAGATAATCAAGGATGGTAAGGGCATGAATTCCACTCTCTCATGAATGCAACTGTTCAACTATTTCTAGATTGAGTTCTGGACTAATTATTTGGTTTCTACAGGGCCTCGTCTGTTTTTCATCAGATTCGTGGAGTCCTTTGTTTGGTCAATCTCAATGTTTTAAATTTTTTCAATATGTTCTTCACTGATTCAACAAAAGGAATGCTCTTCACTGATTCAGGTGTTTTAAAAAGTGGCCCTAGATCTGAATTACGTACTCGTTTCACAAATCCAATACGATTGATCAGTTGAACTGCTCATTTTGATACCATGAATCCTGGTTCTTTTCGTATCACTGGGTTAATGGGAAATCTAGCAACGTTTGAACGGCTGCTTGTGCCGTAACGTAATTGCAGCTAATTGCGATCTGTTTCGAATACCGATCTTGCCTAAAATGTACCCGTCTCTTTTCATGAACGTCTAGGTCGATTCTGGATACCCCCATTTTCAGCAATTTGAAAATTCACAGTTTATTCATAGCGTCCAAACATGGATGATAAGAGATTCCGGAACCCCCAGATCTGGACAACAAAAACAGACTCAGTTTAATTACACTAAGTATCATAATCCTCGAATGCTTTCTTCGGATGATTTTAGGTGCACTTGTTTGATTTTGTTGCATGTGTGTTCATGGATTGATTGTGTGTGCTGCACAGAGTTGATGCTTCTGGGTTTCATTTCCCTGTCTCTCACGGTCTTCCAGTCGAAGATCGCCTCCATTTGCATGCCCGAGCGACTCAACTCGATTATGCTCCCGTGCAAGTACCAATCTGCTGTGGAATCGGAAGCTGCTGCTCCTGCAGAATCCGGGGCTCACAGGCGCCTCCTCTCTTCCGGGGGAGCTGTGACGTGTCCTGCGGTACTAATTTTGCTTCTTCACTGGGCACTGTCAAATGAAAATTTATGCTTATTGATGTTCATAGACTAGTTACCGTACTTGCCCTGTTTCCCTAATCCAGCAATTTTGCATCTCTGGAAGCAATTTGCAATGCAATTTTTTTGCGTGCTGGTGAAATCTTATACTCCACTGATGGGTTTGCTTGGAATTGGCTGCTGCAAAAGGGAAAAGTGCAATTGATATCCGCCGAGGGTCTCCACCAACTGCATATCTTCATCTTTGTGATGGCGATTGTGCACGTGATTTACAGTGCAATCACAGTGCTCGTTGGTTTATGGCAAGTAAGTCCACTGTCTCTCACCTTACCTTCTTTGGGTGTCTCTCAATTGAGCTCGCGATCGCTGTTTCATGAATTGGATCTAATGAATTTTGACTGAAGTCAGGGGATCCTCATACATTGCATTACAAACTCTCCAGAGCAAAGCAAGTTGACTGTAATTAGTGGGAGAGATTACAATTGTCGCAGCACTGTTTTGACAAACTCTCGCACTAAACTGAATGACCTTGAATTATTCATACTACTCTCCCATGAGCGAAAAGGAGACGGAACTGAACAGACTTTTTTGAGCATTTTTTGAGGAGGATTTCTGACCTTGGAGAATGGAATCAACAGGTGCACAGATGGAAGAGATGGGAGCAGGAGGCAACAGATGCACAGACGGAAGATCAATGTTTTAACAAAGGTGAGTGTTTTGCGGGATCCCTCTCACCTTCTTCCTGAAGTTGTAAGGAGGCTGTCAATGGTTCAACAATGGTTCAACAAATGCATTTTAGATACAAGGTCTCAAAAACAGTTTGCCGACTCTAAATGAGCGTCCACAAATGCAGAGTTTCACATTCCAATCTCCCAATTGGGAAATTTTGTTAAAAACGGCACTGTTTCGCAACTTTGGCACTTTGACGTATGGAATATATGCCATTTTTAATGAAACTCCGTAACAGTGATTAGGGTGTTTTGTCATTTCAACTTCAAACAAATTCATCACTAATTCTAGAAAAGTTCCCGAAAACATGAAGAAAAACTGTGTTTAGATGTTTTTGTTTTTATCTTTCGAAAAGAAATTTCAGTTACTGGAATTTTGCTTGGGTTTAGGGTATTGATTGACTGGGTTCCGGGTTTTTTTTCATTGATTTTGTGTGCAGCCATGGCCGGGAAGCATGTCGTTGGTGATTTCCTTTATTGTCGACTACGTCGCAGTTGCTTGCAACCCTCAAGAACTGGGCTTCACATTAATAGCCACTTGGTATGTTCCAAACCGAAATGCACCACAAAAAATGAGATTTTGGAGTGCACGGCTTCATTCCAGCTATTTGCATTAAAACACAAACTAAGTTAGGGTATCCCCAAATCTCCAATTTTTCATGCTACGCATGGTTCCTATTTATTGGACTGATTAAATGTTTCTGTAAGTAAATGAAGAAGGATTCTAAATTATCAAAGAATCTAATTTTTTTTTTTTGTCAAAGTCACATGGATGTTCAAAGTTGTTTTTGTTAGATAGCCTTAACTGATGCTTGAGTAGTTGTCCAAGCCAGTGGTCCATATATCATTAAAGGCACCACCTTTGGCTTGGGTTCAGTGACTTAGCACATTGGTGAGGTGGTCATGAGTTTCAAACTTGGGCATTGGTGGGAGGTGCTTCATTCACACTAAGGTAGTACGCTCTAAAAGCGCTCATGTTCTAAAAGCGATCATGACACAGAGGTACATTTTTTGCTTTCTTCAATGTACGAACTGGGTACATTTCAGAAGGTGGTCGCTTTTAGAAACCACTGTGTTTGAACTTCAAAAAAAATTCATAACTAATGCTACAAAGGTCTGAAAAAAATATCAATGAAACGACTTGGGTTAGATGCCAATTCCATTTTTTCTTCCTATATAAATTTTACTGAAAAT
Source organism: Antitrichia curtipendula (assembly GCA_951230915.1). Classification (NCBI taxonomy): domain Eukaryota; kingdom Viridiplantae; phylum Streptophyta; class Bryopsida; order Hypnales; family Leucodontaceae; genus Antitrichia; species Antitrichia curtipendula. Next base: position 12,044,138 of record OX579641.1, read on the forward strand.
TGTTTCAATAAGTTTAACTTCCCTGAAAAGGCGATCTGCTCTTTAAATGGTCGCTTTAAAGAGCATACTACCCTTAGTCTTTCAAACTAGAGTCGAACCTATTCTATTTCAACAGGTTTCCCCATTTCTTAAGATTTTAGGGTGGCAATTTTTTCTGTTAGCATTGATTTGGGATGCTCCCCTTTTCTACTGTGAATTGAGAAAGTTTGAGTAGGTTCATATAAGGTAGGCACCCCCCAAATGGCACCTGACCTTAAAGTGCCATCTACAGGTTGTGTACATTTCCAAAATCAGTTATGTACCTATTTGGATGGAGTGCCTTCAGAAACAAACTTTGACCCTTAATAACTTTTGCATACGGTGTCCAAATGCCACGTTCTCTGGTGCATTGGAGCCTCCTTTCACTTGCCAACAAGAATATATGAAAATTTGACCAGCCTAATAGTAGTAACTAGGCTCAGTAGCAAAAAGTGGCGGTTTTGGGTGTACCCACCCTAGTTTAATCACAGATTTTTGTTAGTGAAGAACTGAAGGGTATTTTTAACAGTGAAATAAGCTACTAACAGTGAGATCCTCACTTCAAGCATAGCTTTTTCTTTTTCTTTTCTTTTTTTCCAACTTGCTGCATTTCCAGAGCAAGTTGCAATTGGTTGTCTTTTGATGTCGACTTGATTGTCAATCATTGACTGTGTGTGCACAAGCTTTTATAACTTCAGTTGTTTGTTGTTGTTTGTTGTTTTTGTTGTGCCTACAGTTCAGCTTTTTCCGACAGTTTGGAAAGCCGATCTACAAATGTGATTACTTGTGTCTACGCTTAGGTTTCATTGAGGTGCGTTGAGTTGGTCTTATTCACTCTTTTTTTCTGGATCTTAAATTACGGAGTATATTATTATACTTTGAACATAAACTTTTTTTTTATTTTTTTTGTGGCTGTGTTCTGTGTAGCATCATAAACTCAAACCCAACTTTGACTTCAACAGCTACATCAGGCGGACCATGGAAAAAGACTTCCAGCATGTGGTGGGCATCAGGTGAGCAGGAAGAAGTTTCTAGAACCATAATTCAATTTTCTTCAATCTTCAACTCACTAAGGTAAACCATCTCATTGTGGTCAAAATTTGAGTAGGCCCCATTGTGGTCAAAATATTAATGGTGGTGTACATTTGAGTTTTCAAATGTACACCACCATTAATATTTTGACCACAATGGGATGGTCTCAAATTCTGACCGCAATGAGATGGTTTACCTTAACTAAAGGGCCTGTTTTACACCCAAAAATTCTTTGGCCAGCTGGAGCCCAAAGAAATAGAGTGTTTTGATTGGAAGATAGCTACGGATCCAAAGCGAAGATTCAATCAAAACATTCCATTTCTTTGGGGGGGCTCCAAGTGGCCAAAGTTTTTGGGTGTAAATAGGCCCTCACTACGATTCTCTCCACCCCCTAGTGTATGGGAGGCAACCCATTCCGCAAAGTAGGATGGCTCTCTTTCCGTGCAGGAAGAGATGAAGAGTGATTAATCGTGGCTCACAATTCTCGGCGCAGTTGTGGCGCATTATGATTGACTACAAGACTCTCAATATTGCAACCACCCCTTGTTGGATTTTGCAACCAGCCCCTAGTCGAAAATAGGAAGGTCTATATGATCAATATGGGTCGAACATAATCTTCAACTAAAAAATTCATAGTCATTATATTTTGAGAAACAAAAATCAAGAAAATTTATGGAAACCTTCTTAATTCTATTTTTGCACATGGGAAAATTTCCCCACTGAAGAAACCCGCCCTGCAGATACGTGGTGGTCAGAAATGGGTTGCCTCCCTTACATCCATAGCTGGTGCATGGATTGGTTTTCGTACATTTTAATTGGTCAACGACTTACTTAACTTGGATTTAATTGTTGATTTATTTTTTGTGTTGGTGTTTGACAGCGGTTACTTGTGGGCATTTGTTTGCATCTACCTCCTTGTTGATATCAATGGTGGGTGGATCCTTCCAACTTCATTCAAATTTTTTTTTTCGTGTTTCATAGGCGGACGACTAGCATTTTTCCTTTTTACATCATTTCACTTTGTCCAAAGCACTTGACACTTTGTTATTGTATCTTAATTTACGGCCTTTCCGAATTGCAGGATGGTACAGCTACTTCTGGTTGGCCTTTGTGCCTACAATCGTGAGTTATTCCAAGACTTGAATCCATCTTATTTTGGTGACCCGAGATTGATTACACAACCGGATTTTTCCAGTAAATTCAATTGTTTCATCAACTTTTATTAGAAAACATTTGGGAAGAAAAATCATCCCGGGGGGACCTTGATGGTATCATCACCGGTACCACAGGGAGACTAATTTAAGAAACCCGAGATGATACTGAGCTTCCTAAAAAATCACGTTCTCTAAAGTTCATGATGAACCCCATCAAGATTTTCACTTTAAAGTTAACTCCTTTAACGCCTCAATCCTTTTTTGAAATTTTGCACATTTTGTATTATATCTTTGTACAAAAATATCATTTATCGAAATTTCATGAAATTGATCATTAAGGAAGGTTGTCTTTTCAAGATTCAAGTGTTATATTGGATGAATGAGAAGTTGGTTGGATGAAATGGCGCCTACAAGCCCTCTGTTCATCGTCTAAAAAATGGACGTCGGAACGCTTAAGGGTTAAGCCTTTGGTTTTAGGTCAATTTGTAAGGCATGATTGTTTATCATGTGCCTATTGCTTTTTGGGTTTTTTTCGAAGATGTTTCCGGCAGACCAATTTTTGGGTTTGTGTGTGGGGGGGGGCATGAGAACAGATGGTATTGCTTGTCGGAGCCAAGCTTCAGATGATCGTCACGTGCCTGGCTCGTGAAATGCGATCCAATGTGGACCTCCACCCCCATTGCAAAGACATCCGAATCTGCCAAAGGAAGGACGTGCAGAAAATGGCGCCGGTGACACCGCGAGACGACCTGTTTTGGTTCAAGTCTCCACGACTGCTGCTTTACATCGTCCACTTCATCCTCTTCCAGGTAAGGTGACAGCAGGTCCAGAAATCGCTGAAAACTGAATTTTGGGAATAAGGCAAAAAACTTCTTTGGAAATATTTTTCAGTAAATTTTTTTTTTTTTAAGGAGAAAGTGGGTTTGGCATCTAACATATAAGTCGTTTTCATATATATATATATATGGAGCTTTTTGAAATTAGTTATGAAATTTTGAAGTTGAACTAGTATAGGGCTCTCAAAATCGTCCACCCCTGAAAATGTACACTGTTTGTACAATCAATGAAGGCTATGAAAAAACAGCATGTACAAATCGTGTACATTTTACAGGTGGGTATTCTCGAGCCTTCTACCTTACTGGGCACCGAGACTGAGTGGATACACTATTTCCAAACGGAGAGAGAGGGAGAGTATTATTTTGTTTGTGATATGGAATTTGAAAAAGGTCACTTGGTACCAATGTATATTTATTTTGAAAACACTAGATGGAAACCTGTCACAATCGGCAACGACACCAAAAAGGTTTCATTAAGTTGGAAGGTTACTTTCATCGAGAGAAATGTTGAGATGTCATTAGGATTCACCAGTAGAAATTTGATCTTTTACAACTATTTTTTTTTTTTATAATACCTTGTTCATAAGAACTCATTTTTTCTTTTGAAATGATTTTTTTTTATAATACCTTGTTCATAAGAACTCATTTTTTCTTTTGAAATGATTTTTTTTGAATGGCGTCCAAAAACAAGTTGTTTTAGGGTCAGCGAGAGTTGTTTGTGACTGGTTGAAAAAAAAAAAAAAATTCTACTTGTGATAATTGAGCAAGAAAGAACAAATGAAAAATTGTGTGGATCATGAAAAACGTGACACCGTTTGTATTTTGAGGTCATCAAACTTATGTATCAATTTTAACTCTATTTGCTTTTGTTGCACAAATACTGAAATTGATCATTTTCAAGCTGATTTCTTTGTGAAGTTTTCTTGATTGGCTTCAATCATATCTAATTTCTCTAATTGCATTTGTTTTTCATGCCGGTGTATTTTCCAGAATGCCTTTGAACTTGCGTTCTTCTTCTGGACCTTGGTAAGTTCATACTTTTTTTTTTTTAATCAGAGGAACCAAAAAATTCTTATTACTGTTAGATTACAGCCAATTGTAGGTTATTAGCAGCTTAGGCACTTTACATTCCTAAATTATTTATTTATTTATTTCAATGTGTTACACATGCTTTTTTAATGGGTTTATTCAAATCACAATATGACATGTGTCACAACATCCTCTTAAAAGATTTAAAAAATTGATTTTCTACCGAGCTACTAGTAAAGTACAGTAGTCTATGAGGCTGCTTTTAAAAAAACTATTTTTTTTCATCCCAATTCATTGTCAAGCATTCTAAACCAAAAGTTTAATTTTTTTGTTTGTAATTGCAGTTCACCTATGGATACAAGTCGTGCTTGGTGGGGCCCACGTGGATGGTTATTGTGCGCATTCTAGTCGGGTATGATGTTCGTTTCACGCATCCCTCCATTTGAGTATGCCTATTTACACTTTACGTGGTTTGCTAGACTGATACCCCATTGTTGGTTTTTTCCCTTGTGTTTTTGGCATGGAACTCAGTGTTTTGGATTGCGTGCAGATTTTCTATCCAGATTTTATGCAGTGCCAGTACTTTGCCCCTTTACGCCCTTGTCACTCAGGTATTTAAACCCTGTCTTGCCACTCTAATATTTCAACATACTATTTCTCATGGGGTACATCCATACCTGGGGATATTTTAAAGTTTTCTCAAGAGGACTGTGATGTTCCGGCATCCTTAATGGGACCCAGTCAATACAGGGCCCACCAAATATGACTCTTAACTTTTCTCTCCTTTATAATTAGAACTTGGAAATTTTGATCATGAGAAGCACATTCAAAAGGGATTGAAATACATACAAGAAAACTCAAATTTAGACATTGGACGATGAAAATAAATTGCTTCAGAAGCACACTAAAAAACAACACAAAAATTATAGAGTTGTTGACCAATCACGTGAATTGCAACTTTGGCGAATTGCACTCCATTTACCTAGTTCATTTGTTTTTCTATGAATTTGGTGATATAGTGGTCTAATTTGGTTATATAGTGTTGTTAGTAGTTGGCACACGACGATACCCAAGACCTCATAATTGACATCACTCTCTTGTGCAGTTGGGTACCCACATGAAGTTTTCCGTATTTCAATCCGAGTCCACGGGTGCCGCTCTCCGAGGCTGGGCCAAAAGCGCAAAGAAAAAACATAATGAACCCAACCATGTCCACACCCCTCCGGGCACGCCACATGACTCAAGCCACGACTCAAGTACCACCACTAGTCAAGACTCGAGGCCGCACGTCCACGCACCACATGACGGGGCCCACGTGAAACCGCACGTTGGCATCCTTGGTATCACCAAGGCTCTTGATGGGCATGGACACCCGGTCGATATTCCGGCGGGGGCAAAACTGCACGGAATGAATGGGCACCCCCATGAAAATGGCATTCCACATTATGTACATCCACATGGCCAACCGCCTCCTCAAACACGCGGTATGTTTGCATTCCACCATTGAAGCTTCTTTCAAAAATATTTTGTATCAAACCTCGATCATTATTCTCTTGTTGGTTATCTCATTGTTAGCCGATGGAATTGAAAAAAAGAAGCTGCAATTTGATGTGGTTTCAAGAAGAAAAAAAAGCAGTGTGAAATGTTGGTGGAAAATAGTTAAGGTAACTACACCTAAAATCGCACAAATAAACAATTCAACATGGTTCCCATTCTTGTATTGGAAAACTTTTTGTGGGGTCCCTTTGGTAATGAAAAAGGGATTCTAGATTCTCTTAGAATGCATTGTTTGGACACCGTATGAATAAACCACGAATTCTCAAAGTGCTGAAAATAGGTGTTTCTGAAAACGATCATAGACTCTTGTGAACAATGGGAGTACATTTTAGGCAAAAATTTGTAATTTGCGATTTTAGGTAGCGTGCGCTTTTAGGTCTAGTTGCCTTACATTTTCTCTGGAAAAAACATGTGCGACACCCCCGTTTCCCAGTTTTAATAACCACACTATTTTAAAAGCTACCATGTTGCATTCTTTCTGACACAAGGGATCGTCTGGTTGTGGCTTCAGATGAATTCCATGCTGTAGAAATTGGGGAGCCACCTGCTGCTGCTGCCACTGCCAAAGATGAAGATAAGAAACCTCAAGTGTGAGAAATTAAAAGGGAAAAAAAAAGTCGGTGGAATTTCATATCTGTTTCTTTTTTTCCTTTTTTTTCCTTTTTTTTTCTTTCTCTTTCACAACCGTTTCGAGGAGCTCAAAACATGAGTGATATGAACACACAGTAACAGTAAGTTACTGTTGCGCGGAATGACTTGAAGGAAATTAAAGCAGTGTGCAAGAAAAATGTGCATTACCTACCTTAGTTTTGAGTTTGTGTGAACCAGGAATTAGGCTTCTCAGTATTTCACACAACATTTAGGAAATGCATATTTGATTACCGGTTACCGACCTTGTAATAAAAAATAAAAAAATACCAGTTGAAAATATTGAACAGTTGACAGAAACTTTGGCTGTGATTTTGGGGCCTGGGAGGGAGCCAATGGGTGGGGAGTTTATTTTGTTTGGGGTGCTTGGACTCCATTCATTGACTTGTTATTAGGACTCCGAAATTTGTGACTAGAGTACACAAAGAAAAACCCTAGTTCTGTTTTGTGTGCTTGTTTTTTGACTTTGACTTTTGAAATGGATTGTAGCAGGATTGTTGCACCTTGTTTTCAGTGGACTGATTGTAGTTTCTCTAGAATTCGGGACATCCTCATTGGAAATTGTGTCCAATTTGGAGATCTTGCAGCATCCAAAACAAGTGGATGTTGTCCGGAAAGGGAAGCTCATTTCACACAATGCATGAATAACAATAAAGACAAACATCAATTGTGTTGTAATAGCAATGCGTATAGCTGAAGGCTCGACTGGAACCCACATCGGAGTCTTCAAAACTATGTTTGGGAAGAATTGGCAGCTAGTTCAAAGTTAGCCAGTGGAATTGGGAAAAAAATTGGTTGCAATTTGAAAACATTGGCAAAAAAATAACGTTGAAAAAAATCTATAAATGATCTATTTGGAGTAAAAAAATAGAAAAAATTAATAGACTCTATACTTGAAAAAATGGTTCAATTTGGGAATTGAAGGAAAATAGCCGGTAAAACTCAAGAAACTTACAAAACACTGCTTCAAACTAAAGAGGGACATAAATCGTAGATTTTGGCAATTGACCACATGTAGGTGACAACTTACGTAGAGTAGGACCAATAAGAGCAACATAATGTCCAAGAGGTATACATTGAAAGCATACAATGATCACAACATGTATAGTACATTGAAGCCACAATGACCACTTACATCATTTTTGTAACCAGCCTATGGTTGGAAATAGGTTTGCCTATATATCAAGAATGGGACAAACATAATCTTCACGAAAAAAATTCATGGTAGTTTTGTTTGTGAGGGAAAAAATGTTAAAAAATTGTGAAATCCTTCTGAAATCTATTTCTCATACACGGGGAATTTTTCCCTCAACCTTCCTCATGCCGCAGAGAGGCTAACTTGCTTAAGTGGTCGGAAATGGGTGATCATCTTGATACTGGAATCTGTTTTCCATGATTCAAGCAAGGGTCATTCGATACGCTAGCAAAAGAAGTTCCAACAAATGCTACAATGAATCAGTAAATGCTGCAATGAGTTTATAAATAGAAGAGTTGTCTTCCCACGTGAATACAGAGTCCAGCATAAATCTTTGTCCTCCAAAGTAAGGTAAAAGAAATCGGAATGAGGAAACATACAATGACGATTCAAAATTGGAACCACCGGCGCACCCAGTAGTTCAGCTTCTTGAAGGCAGGTGGGAACCAAGCAGGAGATCTTGGCCAAGGAGCAGATTTAACACCTATGCGAGCATCAGTCGTTGCACATTTGGGTTGCAGTCTCCTGATGGCAAAGAATGTTTGCATAATATCAGCACTTTCTTCAGCTAATACACCTCGCCGCACAGCGATGGTTCTATGGAATGGGTGAAGGCAGTCCTTGCCTTTAGGTTCCTGTTCGCAAGTCGACGACACTGGAAAAAGCCTGCAAGCAATGAAAAATGATCAACATGATCGAACATCCTATCAGCATTTTGACACATGTAGGAGTGAAATATCTGGGAGATCACGATAGAGATTTAGAGAGATCTTTGGTCACAAGAGCCAAATCTGTTGAGATCAAATTTTGTCGCTATGTAACTCTTGTATGCAATTTCAGAGTGAGGTTGTCGACCACTTTAACCGACAGTCAACCATCCCATTTCCATTCAATGATCATAGGCAATAAACATTTAGCCACGTCATGCTTATACCCAACTTTCTAATTGAAAGCCATCCAGGGAACGAATGATGAGTTGCTCTTGGTCACACAAGGGTTGGTATAGAAGACGGCATCGGGTCTCGAATGGTTCTAGTATCCTCAATCTTAGGTCATGTGTAAGTTGAACGGGAAACACGAGGGTATGTCAAGCAGAGAGTGAACACGGAACACAAGCATTCAAAAAATTAAGTACACGAATGGTAGAATGCCAACTTGATCCAACTCCCGTCTGCACCAAGAAGCGAGTTGGGTGCACCCCAGACAAGCTCGCTCACCCTGCCTTGCAAAATAGCCCCTGCACACATAGGGCATGGCTCCAATGTGACATACATAGTCACGTCCTGCAGCACGATTTTCTAGTGTTAGCAAGTCTCACTAACCTCCCAAACCAACTCCTGAAATACGACCGTCATGAAATCCCTTGAGCAGGGACCAAATACGAGGTCTGTGAGTTACATTATACGAAAACACTAAATATTTCACCGTCTCGTCAGAAGAAAGTAGGGACACACCAAAGCAGAAAATATAGAAATTCTGCCGGCATTATAACGACAGAGTAAATATTCCTGCAAAGTGAACTTTCAAGTAAAGATATCTCCGCAATGAGCCTACATTGTTTGGAAGTTATGCGTTGAGCAACCACCTAATTACAATGGTTCCAAATTCTTCCGAAATACCTGCCTGAAATTACCCACATCATACAGGGCAACACGTTGAATCACACAGGTGAGATAGGTGGAACATCACGTACCGTAAGTCGCCAGCTACCTAATTGAGCCGCAGCACTGCGAATGCACAGCATTTCTGCATGAGCGGTGGGATCATTGCTGGTCTCCACTCTGCGCTCACCCACTGTAACATCAACACAACATTACAAGGCGGATAATCAAATTTGAAGATGTTGATGCAAAGCTCCAATCAAAGAAGCAGATCATTCTTCAATAAGAAAGGAAAAAATAAGATCTGGTTCAGGGTGCGCATTATACTTACTGGTTATGAAACCGAGCAATGATCTTATTGTTGTGCACGAGAACAGCACCAACTGGTACTTCGCCTTGCTTCGCCGCTTTTCTCGCCTCTACCAACGCTTCCTGCATGTAACCTAAATCTTCCTCCTCGGAGTACAGCCTCTTGGGAGCCTTCGGAACGACTGTTTTCCGCTTGCGCTGGCGACGTCCAAGCAATCTTGGATCAACAGGCATGTCCGCACTCGAAGCTTCCTGAAACTCCTGCGTAGCTGCTCCTTTGAGCAGCTCTTGCTCCAAAATTGGCATATACTCGGCTGTCTCAGTACTCCTCGTCTTGGGAATGGATCCAAGAATGCAATCCTCCTTCACAATTTTAGGCTTGGCAACTTGTTCCTTCGGTACAAGATGCGGGTGCTGAAATGGAAATGGAGGCTCAGAAGAGGAGGAGGCATACCACTTCCGTGGATTCCGGAATGGGCGATTGATTCTCAGAAAGGAAGCGTAAGAAAGGAATTCAGGGGCAAGAAGCGGCGTCAAGTCACGATGCGTAGCGAAAGTATTGCGGGGAGGAAGAATTGATGCGTCCATTGCAACAGACGAGGGGAATCTCCGAAGAAACAAAGGGCGAAGGTGAAGAAACATTGATGACCCCCTCATGAGGCCAGGCATAGGGCACACATTCTAAATCCGCGCCGTGGAAGAAGAATGCAGAACTCTACCACGAATGGATGTGGAGTGTTCCGCATCGCGAGAATCCCGTCCCTGCACATCGTGGCATGGATGCAATTAGGGTTCCTCCTTCGATACCATCTTTGAGCAAACTGAACCTCAATCTCATCAATTCGGGAATTCATAATTCGGGAAAACCATCGTCATGAAGACATGCTGGAAAAAATTCATGGACTACACTTAACCTCAAATCAACACCAAACAAACCTATCACAAAAATCACGTCTTGCATATGGTATTAGGGTTCCACGCTAAACTCCATCTTTGAATAAATACAGAAAACTTTGCTAAAGGCTCCATCGCATAATGTTCGCAATGCGGGCGAAAACACTGATGAGTAGTTACACTGAAAAATTCATGCACTACACTCGAGAAAAAATCGAGTCCACGCAACCGCCATCACCGAAGACCTCAAGAGCGGGTGATTCAGAGAGAACACTGCCACCTTCACCTTGACATTAAATTCATGATAAAGCCATTGGAAACATAAGAACGAAGATGATACTTACAGCAATTTGATTGAATTCACGGAAGAGGTTGTGCCTGAGCGGGCATGCGCAATTGGCAACGGAATATTGGTTCCGTAAAAATATGATTCTGGCAGGGAGGCAAAGAAATTCACTCGAGAACTAGAGAGACGCTTGAGGATCTTCACGAAGGCCTCGCGTGCTCCTGTCCCTTGGATCTTGCAGCCCCAAGATCACCGTCGATCTCAACACGTTCCCAGCGTTCACTTCAACTCATTGATTACTGTGTGAACAGAACAGATTAAACAGTCCCCAGATTAAGCCAACCCGGGAGGCGACGACCAATCAGGAGGGTTGTTTATACAAAACATAAATAGATGGTTATTTATTTATTATATTTCGGAGTAAATTTTTACCTTTAAAAAAATTGATGTTCCAATTCCAAAAGCTTATACTACATGAAGATCCAATTCAGGCAAAAAGTGTTTGATAAACTTGAAATTAGTTGAAGAAAAGGTATGCAAACAATGTGCTATTGTAAACTTTTAAAAGCTTGAATCTTTTTTGAATTTTTGCACATTTTTTCTTGTATATTTATGTCTTTTTAAGGACTTGTAACCTCAGTAATAAGTCTAAACCAATTATAATTTTTTAGAGATTTATTAAGACAAAAGTCATAACTTTTGGAGTCCAAAACTTCATCAATTTAAACTTCAAAAGTATGTGGAGAACCATACCATTATACAATTATGTTTTAAACTCCTTGAGTAAAAATTAAATTATTATGTACAGAAACACGGTAAGATATACACCATTGGATTGAAAATTCAACAAATTAACATACTTAATTCAGTGGATGTCACTTTAACATTCAAACCTCAAATAAAGCATTGTACACCAAAAATATGTGACCATTTTAAAGCTTTGGAGACATATAGGAGGTGTATCTAAATTAACCCCTAAAGTCCCAAGGTCATTTTTCCATCAAAAACCACTCAAAATTGCTATTTCTAGAGCAAAGAGCAAATAAAAATTTTTTATGTTTTTTTTGCATATTTAACCGTAGGATCTTGTACTAGACTAGTATAAGAATTTGTAGAAGAAATTTCAGAAATTTTGACCATGTAGATTGCAAGATATTTGCATTTAAAGTGAAGGAATCTTAGTTTTTTTGCACCTTGCTCAACTACATTTTGGGGCTTTGAACCTTTTTAACTTCAAATTTTTGCTCTAATGATTTTGAATTTCTAATTTTATATGATGAAGAATTGAGTTGAGAATCTAGAAGAAGAAAAAATTAAAAAGAAACACTTAGTTTTCACTCATTAAAAAATTGTTAAGTAGAAGTAGATGCAAGATTGAAGGAAAAATTAAATCATTAATAGCTCTAAGATAGAATTGAAATATACTAATCTCAACAGTGGGATTGGTCTAGCAAGAAATCTTGACCTTGTGAAATTTTTTTTAAGAAAAATTGTTAAAATTGATTTCAGAAATGAACTCTAAAAGTTATTAAAATTGATTTCATAAATGAATTCTAAAAGTTATTTTTTCAAAAAGATGCTCTAATTGCCCGAAAAATAAGAATGACCATAACTTTTGCATAACAAATCCAAATAAAATGAATCAAAGCTTTCCATTTAAATAAAAATAAAATCTATATGAAACAAATTCTTAAAATTTTTAATTTAAAGTTTTTTTGAGGATTTTTTTCTGCCCGCCGAACTAAAATTTGGGGTTTTTGTGCCATAACTTTTGCTCCCAGGCACCGATTGAAATAAAAATTACATTTTCGGAAAGCTAATGTGATTCTCTATCTTCTCAAAAAAAAAAATTCAGCAAATCACAAAAATATTGAGACCATAGGAGCCTGCCCGAAATCCATTTTGTCCCTCGAGGGGACAATGGGACTTTAGGGGTTAAATGTTATATGTCATTGGATCCGGATGAACATGGATACAAAATGTTATCATTACTGTTCCTTCTATGTCAAATACAAAAAAAGAACATATTGCATTTATAATTGGGCTTCCTAGATTTGTAACGGTTAACCCTTGAAAGGACATTTGAGGTTCAAGAAAGGCTACTAGTACCCACCGATTTGGATTTCAGAATCTTTCTGAAACGGACATCATGTACCTTGTTCAAATGACCAATCAATGATGAGCTTCCGCCCTCCTCAATCCCATGGGCAACCTCAAAGCCACTATTCAAATTTTGTATCAAACTTTCCAATGCAAAAACTATTGAAGTTCAGATTGTGATTCAAACCCAAGACTTAGATTGACAGATGCACTTTGTAAACACAAAAGAGAACACCATACCAAAGAAGTTCACATGAGTAGTTGTGTACTGAGGAGGACGGTTTCTCTGAAGATTCTCTGAGAAAAGCGGCTGGGTCTGTCTTTTTTTAGGGTTAACGAACTTGACTAATCTCCTTCTTCTTACTGTTCACCACTTCCTAGAGACAACTGAAAGTTCTCTATTATTGCCACGGCACACTGACACTTAGCTAGCTTCAAAAAGTCGGTCCCTCAAAATGACTGTACGCTCCAATCTAGAAGCTAAGCTGGGTCAGTACTGTACAATTTTGAGATCAGTGGCCGTTATTGCAATCAGCTCAATCAAGTCAGCTTGAATCTTCACTATGACTATGACTGATTGAAGACTTGGATAAGTTGCAAAACAGGTTGTTTGGATCTGTAGCCATGTGCGCATGTACGATGTCTGCAAGTTCAAGCTTACAATCCTGAAGCCAAGTAGGCAAGCAGGTACCACAGATCGACTGTGATCGAGGATAAACTCACACGTTCACGACGTACGCGCGCAATGACATCCAACAATTATTCTAAGAACTGCTTTGGCCAACTCCAAGAGCTGATAGTACACTAGCTTTGTCAGATTGCTCAAGACTCAATTCCGTCTCTCTGATCGATGCCACCAAAGGGAAAGTTAAAGGACAATTCAACGCGTTAGAAATTCAGATTAATGAAGGTAAGAATTATTGCATATTAAGAATGGCAGGATTAATTCAGAGCTAGCATCAAAACGGTGCCGGCCCACACTAAGTTCGTAGAAGGATGTGACAAATTAATTGACACTGACTCCAAGTTAAGAATGACTGACACCAGAAAATCCAGGACTTCAGTTTCGTTGAATTGCCCAAATTCCACTACTCTAATTGACACTATTTCCGGGTCCGGAATTTGAAACTTGAATCGATGCCAACCCGGCTTTTAAAGCTTTGTATGTATGAATGTCGCAATCCATACCACACTCGGTTCTTAAAGCTTTGCGTGTCTGAATGTCGCAAAATGGGGCATCGATCATGATAATAAAAGCTGTCAATGACACTAACTGTGCTTTTCGATCTTTTTCAGGTTAGTTAGTTAGTGTCATTTGTTGCTCTAGCTTATGTCATTCTTTGAGTGTCCTTGAACTCTGATTTTACTAGGAGTCTAGGACTGGTCGATTTCGGAGGTTCTCAATTAATTGGGTGACAGACCACTCCAATCTCCGATTCAAAATTTCGTCATCAAATATAAGATTAGTTGATCAAATGAAAGAATCAATAGAGCTGCTCCGTTGTGCCGCACTGGCTTGGCACATGGATCGTCCTGCAATCAGTCAATGAAAGCACAGTGAGACCTCTAGTCAACCAACGTTCGTGACAAAGCGACAAAATTCCTTTAAAAGCGACCCTACATTTAGCTCGAAAATGGACATTCAGAGGTGGTCTTGAAATTGATAAGTATAAGATAGTCATTGAATGGGATCCAGGACAAAGTGGGAGTGCATTGAAATCTGTTGGATATTGGTTTGGGATTGACCCGTGGATGGAAAAAGCATGTGGTTGGGTCCATTTGTCAAAAACCTTGACAAATTTTACTGTACATTTATGCATTTAAATTGGAAGTATGACCATGTTACGGAGAATGCAGGAATCTGCGAAATTCATTTGATACAAGGATGGGTTGCATGCAAGCCCCTTGCTTGCTATTTATCGCAAGTCCCCGGCGTGCTTCTTCTTGGCTTCCCCCATCTCTCTTTTACAGGTTGCGTATTTGAGGTTGCGTATTTGCATGTGCCGGGGACTCATGTTGATTCTATTTCGGTTTGATTCTCAACAGAAAATGAAATAGGTGATTTTTATGGGGAACCGAGCTCCATCAAGTAGTGTTCTTGTTGTCGAATTTCACCCACTTGGCAACACTTGGCACCGCATTTTGCGAGACCTAGTGACAGGAATAGGTGGTTACGACAAAAATCTTTGAAAATCTATGTGTAATTCAACAGTGCTTCAAAAAAAAATATGAAATCGTTTGTGTCACATTCCGCATCTATTTCCTCTTCATTTGAAAAATGAGCTAAAAAACTTTTCATCCACTACAACCTATGAAAAGGCAAACCAACCTTTAAATGGTCGCTTTTTGAATTGACTACCTTAGTTATATAAGTTACTTCAATTAGTGCTAGTCTGCTAGATGCACAAATTCTATCATCTCGCATTTTCCTTCCAAAACAAAATTTTACAACCAACAATTTCGTGGATTTCAAGGGCCAAAAAAATACTAACTACCTTCTTCTCCCAATGCCCTTTGAAAAAGTAAAAATAAAATGGTTGGATTTTTCATTAAATGAAATAGTCTATGGATAAAGGATTATGTACATTAATGGAGAATTTTGGTTAAAATGGTGCCATATTATGTGCACCATTTTCAAACCGCCCGGTCTGAACCGTGAAAGTCCCACCAGGGTTGTCATAACAGGCGAGTTAGGGTCATCGGACGTCCCAGACGGATGGGCAAACCGGACCGGACGACGGACGGTCCGGACCAACTGGACGGCCTCAATTTCTCAAAGTTGTGGAATTTTTTTCAATGACACGTCAGCTTGGACAACTGGATCCAAGGGCGGGGACTTCTTCAGTCAGGGCGCGGACGTTAGGGCGGGGACTTCTTCAGTCAGGGCGCGGACTTCAGCGCGTGAGGGTGCGGACTCCTTCAAGCAAGGCGGGGACATCAGTGTGAGCGTCAGGGCGCGGACTCCTTCATTCAGGGCGCGGACTTCAGCGCTTCAGGGCGCGGACTCATCGAATCAGGGCGGGGGCTTCAGTGTGAGCGTCAGGGCACGGACTCCTTCAAGCAGGGCGCGGACTTCGGCTAGCAGGGCGCGGACTCCTCGAAGCAGGGCGGGGACTTCACTGTGACAGTCAGGGCGCGGACTCCTTCAGTCAGGGCGCGGACTTCAACGTGTCAGGGCGCGGACTCCTTCAAGAAGGGCGGGGACTTCAGTGTGACAGTGAGGGCGCGGACTCCTTCAGGTACGGCGCGGACCTGAACGTGAGTGGGAGGGCGCGGACGGGCAATGGTGGATTAAATTTATGTGTTCTACAATATATATATATATATATATATATATATATATATGTATAAAAAAAAATTCGGAACAAATAGGAGACCCCACTACATTAAAAAGAACCAGTAACTGGAATGTATTTTACATGATTTCCCCACCAAGGTTTCCAGGAGGCCCATCAAATACAAAATACACAAAAAAAATACAGGTAGGCTGCAATGTTTGTGATAACCAAAATAGTTTATAAAATTCATGCATTGCAAAGTACAATATCAATACAATGAATCTATACTTCCAAAATACGCTCACTTTCTCTGTTTCTCATAGGTTATCCAAAATATTTTTTTGGCTTCTCGTCTATATTTCTTCCAATTGCTACAATTGTCTTCAACTCTTAAAGATCCGAGATCTACCATCGATGCAACTCAATAACCTCAATTATTCAAACGACTCGACCTACGAACTTCTTGGGCACTTGGATTCGCTGCATTAGCATCTCGAACAACAACATCATCATCCTCTGGTGCCTTGTCATTGGCATCTTCATTACTGTCATATTCATCTTCTGCTTCACCACTGTCGGTGGTCCAATGTTCCTCAACTTCCGAGTTTTCATTTCGAAGCTCTATAGTTGTTTGGCCATGAGTACGTTTGCGCTTCAACCTCTTGTGTCGTTGTGCGTTGGGGTCTTCTGCATCAGAATTTATAGTAGGCCCACCTGGAATTGTTTGAACAACAAATGCCGGAGTTGACCGGCTAGGTCCTGGTACGTATGTACTTAGGAACGGTTCTATCACCCTATTTGGATCTCTTGCTCCAATTCCGAGGGGTGAACGATTAGCATGCCTTGGCGATGATGCTTCTCCAATATGCAGATCTTCTGTTCGTCCTCGGCCTGTACTCCCTCCACGGCTTGCAGCTCTACCATGGCCTCTCGTCCGTCCACGGGCTTGTTGATATTGACCTACTTCATGATGAACGGAGGGCCGAGGGGCCACAGGTGGTCTACCACGTGAAACTCTTTGCAGAGTCAAATCAACATTTCCCACTGAGCCTAATCCTTCTTGAGAAGGTCTTTGAATGGCATTGGAAATTGTTTCTGAAGATGGATCTAGGGAATGTGGCACTTGTGTACCATGTTCAGAAATAGCAGGATGGCCCGCAACTGGAGCCGGTACAGGGGCAATGTCTTCGGGTGGTTCTACAAAAGCAAAAACATCATCATGGTCCACATGTTCTGGATCAAAAGGCCTTCTCATGTTACCAGCCGGTTGATTTCTTGCAAAAGGGCGTGGCACTCTTGCATTTCTAACGTTTCTATCATGCTGTCTTTCTAGAGCTCTAATGTTACGAGTTGCTGGTTCCACTTCCGTAGGGCGTGTATTGCCATCTCGATTGTGAGAAGATCCTCCATGATTTGGATTCGCATTCCTCCCCCTGTTTCTCTCGCCATTTTCATGTCCACCACCATTTCCATTTCCACCGCCATTTCCGCCGCCATTTCCTGGAGGGAGGTTGTCATCATCGTCGTTGTTGTTGTGGGAAATACCATCATCAACGTTATCGTCATTTGGATTGTCGGTCTCCAAAGAAGACGACAAAGCTGGGACTTCTACAACCCCTTCATTTTGAGGAAGTGGAGGTGAAAGACTACGACGAGGATTTCGTGGTGGTGGTCCCCTACGACCACGAAGGAGTTCTTCCTCTCCATCATCAGCATCTCCATAGTAGTTCCGCGCTTCTTCGAGGTGATCGGCTCCTTGCCTCCAAAGATCTGGGTTTGCCGGATACTCTTGAGCTCCTCGGTTGGCTTCCCCATCAACCTCTTCTTCTTCCTCTGATTGCAGTGCGTCAAATTCCCAATTGCGTTCATTCACCGGGATCGGTCCAAGGGCATCTGGATTAGAATCCTCTGAGTACATATTCGCATCATACCAACGAAGTGGATCGGCTCCTGGTCGTTGGCGAAGTACACGGCTATTGGTATAAATATATACCAGGGACTCTGCCTTTTCAGGGGCCAATCGATTTCGGATCTTATTGTGAACAAAGGAATACATACTCCAATTCCTTTCACAGGAGCTGGCGGAACACGTGAGGGATAAAACACGCACGGCAATTTTCGAAAGAGCTCGATCTCCAACCCTGTGCCACCATTGGTGGGGAAGCATTTGTGTCGCACGGATGTTGGGTGTCTCAGCTGGACTGTAGGGTCCAATACCCTCCTCGAATTCTGTTAATTCCGCCATCACATCATCAAAATTGACACCCATGTTCCCCATCATGTTGCGGATGACTCTGTACAATGCACGTAGGGCAGTTCGATCTTCCCTGAGCGCCACGTTATCCAAGAGGTATGGATTCAAAAGGGCTGCTACGTAGTGTGTATCTTCAAAAACCATGTGCCATCTTGCATTGAAAGATTCTTCCAAAATGACTGCTATGTCATCACGTAAGCTGAAAGGTGGTTCTCTTAAAGAAAACACATGCCCTCGCAAATTGTGCATTACGAGCCACGCCCGACCCATGGCTGGTTCTCGTCCATCAAACACACGCAAAGCCTTCAATACGTCTTCAGTCATGTACACGTAATTCACACACCGTTGCCAGAAAGCCACATCTTCAATGGTTCTTTTGACATTACGTGAAGCGGTAGCTGCTTGCGGTCCATTTTGTTCATTCCTTAGGGTATCAAAGAAATTTAGAACACGTAGGTGGTTATTCAACCGCTCCAAGACTCCTCTGAGTTTCACCAATCGCTGCAACATGAGGAAATTACAAGCGAAGCGGGTTTCGCTAGGCACTACGAGTTGCAGATTCGGACTCAACTCGCGGAAAACCGACATGGTCGCATGATGGTTTCGAATGTATTGGTACAATCTTTTTGCCCTGGCAATTAAATCGGAAAATTCTTGGACTTTGGCCCAGTCTTCCAACATGAGATCTAGTGCATGTGCCATGCAGCCTTGCGCAAAAATATGCGGGTATGTGTTAGTGATGTCCTTCAATGCGCCAAGCATGTTTGCTGCATTATCTGTGCACACTTGTGTTACATATTTGGGACCCACCTTCTCAATGTACACGTTCATTTGGTCCGATATGTAGCGCATGATTTTCTTTTGCGAGGTAGTATTAATTTACCCCAAAAATACATCACCTGTGGGGCATGACATCATCACATTCATGAGGGGTCTCCGATTGACATCATCCCAACCATCGGTGCATATCGACCCCCCATAGTGCTTGACAGCAAATCCAACCTTCTCTTGAATCTGCTTCTCAATTTGCAACCTCCTCGGTTCAATCAAATTAGTCCTAAATTGATGGTAAGAAGGTGGACTGTATTCAAACTTTGCCACTAAGGTTGCCCTCACCGCTTCAATGAAGGCTGGATGCCTTGCCACATTAAATGGCACATTCGCTTCATAGAAAAAACTTGCCCACTTCTCATCCAACTCCTTCCTCTTTGCAATGTTGAATGCGTCCGCCATGCGTTGTTGACGTAATGATCCAGATCTCGTAGAATTGGATCCAGCAAGACTATTTGACGTTTGTAGAATATCAATTCCTTCTGAAACGTTTGCCCCTTCTTCCGCTCTTCCACCATTGATCCCACCCATCACCTCATTTTCAGTGACTTCACTTGAACTTGCAAGAGGAATTGCTCTAGATGGCGCACTTTGAATTGGTTCTCTTTCATACATGTCCCCGACATCGATTCGTAGCGGGACAAATCCTGCACAATTGGCAAATCTATGTCGCACTGGACAAGGCATACTTCGACAAATTGACCTCTCCGATTTGGAGCCATATCCAAAGTGTGCAAAAGCACGCTCACGTTTGTAACTGAAGGTCCCAGCACAGAAAACACAAGTCACTTTAACCCCATTCTCCGTAAACTGAAGCCACGGCTCCCATTCCTTGGTCTGCTTCCTTTGACTTGCCATTGCGTTCAACGATCCAAGGATATTTTCTTCCGTCTTCCTCCTCCTTTATATTGAAGTTAAAAGGATCCAAGATATACCAAACACAATATCAGTAACAGCAGTTAGCGCTACTCCACTGCTTGAACTGATTTTGACATCACCTCAGCAGCAAACTAGGGCCATCTGCCACCCAAGTAGACTCACAAGGAGCTCAAAATGAATTGAAGTCCAAGAAATAGAGGCCAGGTGACAAATGTGGGGAATGCTGGGTCTTCCTTTCCTTTATATACTTAGCGGTTTAGGGGGCGCGGACGTCTTCGTCACCAAAGTATAGGGCGCGGACTTGAAGTCAGGGCGGGGACTCTAAGTCAGGGCGGGGACTCTAGGGCGGGGACTCGAAGGCAGGGCGGGGACTTGAAGGTAGGGCGCGGACTCCATGGCGGGGACTCGAAGGCAGGGCGGGGACTCCAGGGCAGGGACTCGAAGACAGGGCGGGGACTCCAGGGCGGGGACTCGAACGCGCGGACTCCAGGGCGCGACTCCAGTACAGAAATGCAGGTGTGCTCACGGGGATGCATCGAAAAGTACGTTGACCTTCGCCATCCTTAATGATCTGGGAAGATTGTGTCCCTCCTTTTCATGGAAAAAAGGGAACATTAAATGTCGTCACGCCTCCAAATTTGTGGGCAAAGAAAATGGCTTTCACTCTCCAATGTTTTTGCTCAATGGATTGTGCTAGGGCGCGGACACAGGGCACGGACACAGGGCGCGGACTCCGGGGCGGACAATTCACACAAATGGAGGAACTTGAGAGAGCGCAGCTCAATCTCAGACTCCATGGAATGGACTCAAAGTCAGGGCGCGGACTCTAAGTCAGGGCGGGGACTCCAGGGCGGGGACTCGAAGGCAGGGCGGGGACTCCAGGGCGGGGACTCGAAGTCAGGGCGGGGACTCGAAAGCAGGGCGGGGAATCCAGGGCGGGGACTCGAAGGCAGGGCGGGGACTCCAGGGCGGGGACTAATTCGTCCAGCACAGGAAGCAAGACTTTGAAATGCGACATCCTTGAACCGCCCTTTTCCTTGGAGAGTGGGAAGCATTAATTTAGCCTCAACAACTTATTTTGGATTCTGACAAGACAATGAAAGCAAGATGCCGAATAAAGAGGTCCATGGCCTAAGATTTGGAAGAAAATCCATGGAAGAGGATGTCTCCTTTGTTGTGGTGAGAAATGTTTTTCCTTACTTCTTCTAACACTTCAAACTACTTTGAACAAACATATCATTTAGGTTGTAAAAAACAATGTAAATTCTTTGATTTAGGAAATGTTTAGGACACTTTGAGGAAATATTTAGTAAATGTTTAATCAATATTTTTGAAATGTAGTGTACTAGATAAAAGGATAAAACTGCATTGTATTTGAAATGAAAGAAATAGTAGGGGAGTTATTTAAAATTCTAGGCCTTCAATATGCAACTGCAATTTTTAATTCCATCATTTCCTTTCCTAATTTTTCGGGCTTCATTCCTAAAAGTCTTCCATTCTAAGTCACTGTCCTTTTTTGGGGGGCATCATTCCCTTTCCTATTTTTTTCCAGGAATTAGCACAGGTCTCCCATCCCAACTTGTCAATTGTATGGCATTCTTTTTGGGTTGAATCATTTTGTCTTCTTTTTCTGTAGATGCTTCATTCGTAAGACTCTCCCATCCCAAATTATATTTAATTTTTTTGGTTTAGTTGAATCATTCCTTTTTCTATTTTGTTCCTAACAATCTTCCATCCCAATTTTCAATTCATCTTTTTTTGTTGAATCATTTCCATCTCTATTTTGTTTTCGCTTATTTCCTGAAGTTCTCCCACCCCAAGTCCCCAACTCAAAGACACCATTTTTTTCTTCATTAATTCATAGAACTCTTTTATGTGAACTCCATGCCAATATTTATTCATCCAACTCACTTCTTTTCCTATTTTTTTTCTTCATTAATTCCTAAAATTGTTTAATCCAACGGTAAGCATTTTTTTTTTGCTTATTTTCTTTCCTATTTGTTTTATTTATTAGCACAATTATTCCATCCTAAGGGATTCCCTAAATTTTTTTCTTTATGGTACAAAATTGAAGTCTATCCATTCACTTCCCATTTTTCATACGACATAAGAGGTAATGTGAAACAATATTTGTTTCATATTTCTTTCACATTTGTTTGTTTTTATTAGCAACATTTAAAATGCACTTTACATTTCTTTCCCTTCCTAATCTTTGTAAAATTCATTAGCAAAATGCCAAAATGGCTCCATTCCATCATGAGCCCGAAGGCCATTTAAATAATTTAATTTTTGTATTACCTAAGCCCTTCTTATTTTTTGTTAGTGATTTGCAAGATTATTGTATCCCAAATAGATGCCTTTTTTTTGGGTATATCATTTACTTCCTAATTTTATTTGAACTTCATTTGCAACATTATCCCATGCCATCCCAATGGCCAATGCCCTTTATTTTTTGTATATCATTCCCTTTCCTATTTCTTTGGGATTCATTCCCTTATCAAATGTTTCTTGGGATTCATTCCCTTTCCTTTTTGGGGGGGATTCTTTCCCTTTCCTAATTTTTTGGATTCATTTCTTTTCCAATTTTTTTTAGATTGATTAGCAAAATTGTTACATCCCAAGTTATATAAAAACTAAATGGCATTATTATTCTCTTCCTAATTTTTCTCCAACTCAATGCCAATTTTTGGCATTCAATTTACCTTCCTACTTTTTTTGTGCTTCATTAGCAAAATTGCTCCATCTAAAATTCTCAATCAAAGGCCATTTAAATTTTGTATTCTCTAAACCCATTCTAATTTTTTTGGGCTTCATTTGTCACGTTATTCTATCCCAACTAAATGCCATTCATTTTTAAGTAGGTAATTACTTCCCTATTTTTTGCTTTTCTCTATCATTCCTTTGCCTATTTTGCAAGTGAATTTTTACCTATTTCAATCCCTTTTGGGGGGGAGTTCCATCATTCCTTTGCATATATATATTTCCATCAAGGCATTAATGACATTTGAAAAGCGTTTTTTCCCCTAATTTCAAGTTCGGGCCACTTCTTGCCTTCGTGGTCCGTCCAACCTTCCCTACTTCTATTCATTGAGTGGAAATTGGGAATGAATTGTACTCCAATTCAATGACATTTCATTTCATGGTATAAATAATTTTAATATGTATGAAGTCCATAAGTCCATTCAAATTTCAAATGAGTACGTGCAAAAAATAAATGAAGTCACTTTGGGCAAAATCATTCAAAACAAAATCAAATATATTTCATATGCATAGTGTAATACAAAGTAGGAAAGTATATAAGCCTATATAATATTATAGTGCTAGGAAAATAAGTCTTCTAAGAAAACCTAAGCTCACTAGCTAAAACACTCAAAACTATACTCAAAACTATACTTAGTCCATGTTCATTGGACTACTTGCACTGCCACTTGGTCCAGCCTCATTGTCATGTGTCCCGGCGCGAATTGGAAGGTCTTCATCTGTTCCCAAACGAAGTCTACGAACTGCGGATCGAGTTCTCCTCGCTGGTCCGTCTTCCTCTAAAAGAGCCTTCAATATTTGTGATTGCTTGAGGCTTTGAAGACATTGGTGAGTTCCCGGGCTATGTTGTTCCAACAAGAAGTCCATCCCATCATTTCGAAAGGTTTCTCGCCACTCTGACTCCGATAGTTGTGCAAGTTCAGCAGGGTCTGGCATGTCAATGTCTTCCCCCTTCCGCATCCCCTGGTCGTCAGTAATGCGAACTCCATCAACGCCCCACAACCATCCAAGAGGATGAGGTCCAAATTGGAAGTATTCTTGTGCCTCATTCCAATGCCCATTGAAGCATTGGAAGAAGAAATTCCGTCGTCCTTGGCTAAAGTTGTCCTTCAATGGAACCAAGTGGTGGCACACCTCCACAATTTGAACCGGATCTTTTTCCCAACCCCATTCGGTACAAAGTTGTTGTTTGTCCAACGAATGGATGTTCAATTTCCAACTCCACACCAAGTCTGTTCCCCACTTCTGAGAATGATCAGGGGCATTTTCAGCATTGAATTCCCAATGCGGTGGCATGTAGGGAACTAATCCAAACAACTCATACAAGCGCTTATGGAAAGGAGCCTTGCATAGTGAACAACGTCGGCGGACAATCATCAAGCTAATTAGGCAGAATGGGTGGTACAAATGTTCACACGTGCCTAAGTGCATTCCACCTTCCGGGCCAAATGGATTAAGGCAAATGGGACATGTAGTTCCATCGTGTACGAAGGTTGAAGGGTTTGGCCACAGTAGTAATGGATTGCCTTCATGGTCCACGGCAGAGCCAACTTCATTCTTGAAATCCCAATCATGTTTGGACCAGTCGATGGTTGTTTGTCCACCAGCAATGTCAATGGTTGCCATTTCATCCATGTTGAAATGATCATCCACCAGGGCCCACGATGTCAAACCAAAAACCCTCTCTTGATTGTGTGCGCCGTAATTGTGGTCAATTTTTTTGAATTCCTCCACCATTTGCCTAGTCCTGTCAACACTGAAGACACATGCCAGCTTCCATTGGTAATACTGCTCCATCAATGCATGCAATTGATTTTTCAATGTCAAATTCATTGCAAGCGCGTCCGTCAGTTGGATGCTTTGGTCCACTGGCCCTGCTGCACCTACATTTGCGGGTAATTCTCCAAAGGACAAAGAATCATCCTGAGTATCCATTGTTGCACCAACTTCTGTAGGTTCCAATGGAATTTGAAAATTATTTGAAGGCCCTTGCGCTTCCCCTCGTGGATCTTGACCACGATTGGCCAATGTTGCTGCCTCAAGAGCGTGCCGAAGTACCTCCATCTCACGTTGTTGTTGATTGATAATGTTGTCCTTCTCTTGCATGTCTTCTCTCATTTTGTTAACATCATTATACAAAGAATGCAATTCCTCATTCTTCTCATTCACTTCAATCAACAAACCCTGGATTCGGTTTGTAGCAGCTGTAACATCCACAATTCCTACCACTGGTTCGTCAATAGGTGGCACCTGTTCCTCCACAACATTTTCGTGTAAAACCTCAGCAGTTTGACGCGAAGCCCTCCTCTTTTTAGCTCGTAGTAGTTGAGTTCTATGGCTGACTACAACTGGTACACGAGATCCATCTGAGTCGTCGTCCGTAGATGAGTCTTCAGTGTCATATCTTCGTGGTGCTTGAACCTGCGTATTTGTTTTCCCTAGACCACCTTCCGGGTATCTTTTTACCCCCCTTGGAATGAATCCATTTGCTGGAGTAGGAATATTGACATTTTCTCCCATTTGCTTCAAAGTTGACCAATCCACTCTCTTGTTCAACTTCAGCTCCGCATAGACCCCTCGTGCAAGGAAAAGTTGCACTTCATTGCGTATGACGTTTGAGAGAGCATACAACACTTGGTACACCTCAATGCATCGGTTTGTAAACTCTTCGTCTAGGCAGTATTTTAAATTTGCCTTGTGGAAGCGTCTGTGACAGTTGTGTCGCTCTTCCGGGAACAACTTGTCTATGTGGCACCACTCAATGTAATTGGCGCAGTCATCATATGTCCATGGTTCAAGCACACCCTCCCACCCCCTGAATGCAAGCTTGTCAGGGTTTCGTAGAACATGTAGTCGCTTACGATGTTTGTTTCCGGCTCGTGGTCGGGTCCTATCTCGTTCTTCCTTGGTCATTCTTGGTGGTGTATCCATTTTTGTAGAAAAAAGCGAAATCCTCCACGTGGCAATCAAGTAGATCCCGCACAACGCTCACAACCAGCTCAATGAAGAGATGGAAGGCTGAGAGTATGCAGGGCGGGGACAAATGAGGCAGGGACGGCCTTATATAGTTGCAACTGGGGGACGCCAGGGCGGGGACTCCATCGAGTTGGGGCGGGGACTCCTTCGAGAGTGGGCGGGGACTCCACCGAGAGCGGGCGGGGACTTCAGACAGTGGGGCGGGGACTCCAGACAGTGGGGTGGGGACTCCAGACAGTGGGGGCGGGGACTCCAGAGAGTGGGACTGGGACTCCAGAGAGTGGGGCGGGGACTCTAGAGAGTGGGGCAGGGACTCCAGAGAGTGGGCGCGGACATGATTTAAATATACGAAGTTAATGTGCTTAGACATATTTCCATTTCCTAAGGTAGAAGGCTCGAAAAGAGTTTTGGCATTAAGAACTGCCTCTATAAGTGGTTGTAGAATGGACATGATGCAGTTTTCAAATTGACCTCAAAAGACAAAAAGGAAGGAAGGA
Source organism: Antitrichia curtipendula (assembly GCA_951230915.1). Lineage (NCBI taxonomy): Eukaryota > Viridiplantae > Streptophyta > Bryopsida > Hypnales > Leucodontaceae > Antitrichia > Antitrichia curtipendula. The sequence goes on from OX579641.1 coordinate 12,070,272, forward strand.
AAAAACCATTCTTTATCACAAGAGCCAATCATTGTCTTTGCTATCCCCATTTTTCTTTAGAATTGCAATATGAAGGACGTAAGAATATAAATAGGGACCTAGGACACATCTCCTTTGAAAATTTATAATTAATTCAATAATGTTTAAAAAAATATGAAACCGATTGGGCTACATTCCTCATCAATTTTTCTTGGTTTCAAGGATGAGCTTAAAAATATTCCCATATAAAGAAATACTGTAGAAATGCGAACCAGCCCTTAGATGAGTGATTTCTGAGCCTTCTACATTACTCCATGTTCTAAGTGACTCTAGCAGTCCATATTGAGATTTAATGTTAGATCATATCACTCTAACACCCCAATAATTTCCATATCCTAATCAATCCACCATTCCATATTTTTTTTGGGTGTTAAATTGCTTCATTATAAGTTTGTAACCCCCAAACCACTTCCATGTCCAAATCACTCCACTATTCCATAGATTTTTTGGATGTTACATTATTTTATAGTGACACCCAAATCATTTCCATATAAGAAAGCACTCCACCATTCATATTTCTTTTAATGTTAGATTATTTAAGTCCGTAAAAATAATTCCCCGCGCTAAAAATCCTAAAATAAATTGGTATGCTTTTCTAAAGCTTTGGTCACTCCATCTCCCCTTTTAGACATTGATTTTTAAAGCACACTTCCATTTCAAGTGATTGCCATAATTTTTCTAGTGTTTTCATTCTCTTCCCTATTTTGTGGGCATCATTACCAAAAAAAATTATTTGAATTCAATGCCACTTGTGTAAGGTGGAATGATTTTTTTTTCCCGCTATTAGCAAAATTGTTCCATCCCAACTCGAGGCCATTTATTTTTGAATGATCATTCCTATTAATTTCATTTTTTGCTTTTATTAGCCAAGCTCTTTCATCTAAAAAAAATTCCATTTACTTTTTGTGGTAACGCAAATCTATCCGAACTAAATGGTAAATTTTTTGGGGTGTTAGTTGAAATCACTTTGACACACTATTTTTTGTGGGTCTATGTCTCTCACAAAATTATTCCATACCAACCCCAAGCCATTTCGGATTTGTTCCATGATTTCCTTCCCTATTTTTTTTTTCATTAATGAACAAAGGAGTTCCCATGCCAACTCTATGCCATTCCTTTTGGCTTGGATGATTATCTTTTTTTGTTCGCTTCATTCCTAAAACTCTCCCATCCCAACTCATAGTTATTTTTTTTTTTTTTGTTCAAACATTCCATTTTCTATTTTGTTTTCGTTCATTAAGTGAGAAGACTATTTTATTTGAATTCATAGTTTAGCTTTATTTGTTCAATCTTTCCTTTCCCTACTTTATTTTTTTCTAATTTACTAAAGTTCTTCCACCTCAACTCAAAGCCATTAATCTTATTTTTGGGTTCCATCATTCCCTTTCCTTTTCTTTTTTTCGTTTTATAATTTTTAATTTTTTTGAACCTTTTTTTGTGTTCATGATTAAAATTATCCCAATGTACTTCAATGTTATTCTTTTTTTTGTTGGATCATTTATTTTATTTTGGGGGGGCTTCATTAACTTCTAAAACTGTAAAACATAGACATAGTGAAAAGATAAAGTGTATGTATTTTTATACCAAACTATTGCATTCACTATTTTTATAAAAGTTTTATCATCAATTCATAGAACTCATAAACATGCAATGAGAAAGAACAATAACACAGCAGGTTAATATATTTACATGAGATTTTGAATGTACAATGTATTTGACTTCATATATATTTGAGGTGTTCGGCAATTGCAAAGTACATACACATGGTCCTCTATGAGGATGATTTACCTTCTATGCCTGAACTATATGCTAAGCTACAAAAAGTAAAAAAACTAAATACTATATACGATAACAACATTCTGGCATAGTCCAACAGTGGGGGGCCTTCTTCAATGCGTCGTGAACATCTGGCACTGACGCCCTTTCACTCACATCCTCTTTTACGAGGCTTTCCAATTTGATCCTGAGGTTCTGATACTTCTCTGGATTCTTCGTTGTAAAGTATTTGGAGTCCCACTCTTCCTTCCAAATTTGTGCTGCTATCCATCCGGCCGCATATGCATCAGCTGCCATGGAATACAAATGCATTTTTTGCATGGCCTCAATTGAATTTGCCGAACCTTACTCTCCGTATATATAAAACAATTCAGGGGCTGCAAACCTTCGCATTCTCTTCTCCTTCACTAGGATGTCCTTGTTGGGAAAGCCATACCTTGACGGCTCCTTCTCTACACCTCGGCTAGAAAGTCCCCAATCACATATCCCTATATACACCGTGTGCTCTTTATAATCATCAAAATGGAGCAAAATATTGGATGGAGTGATGTCGTTGTGCATGTACTGCGCATCGTGGCATTTCCCCACAATGACAAGCAAAGAGAGTGCCAAATTCACTCGGTTCCGTCGGTAAGTTGCAACCCATGTAAGCTCCTCTTTTGTCAACCCTGTACCTTGTTCATGCTTAATCTCATCGACATCCAATGTTTTGCTTACTTTCGAATTGTATTTGGATAAGAAAGAAATTAGAGAGCCTCCATTCCACCATAACGTGTAGCCTTCCATCGTTTTAGGGTGGAGGTACGCAATTCGAATGATGCCAGGATGTCTCACTGGACACCCGCCCGCCTCATTGATGATTCCTTGGCGCTTCTCCTTTTCATTCGTGGTTTTCAAGCTCTTCCCAGCAAAAAATATCCAACTAGGAATGCTCTGAAGTTTTGTAAGCATCACCTTCCTCACGGTCCCATATGAACCAACGGCACTCTGTTCCGGCATGGGGATGACTTTTACTGAACTTTCAAGCCACTTGAATGTTCCACTAACACAATGAGCTGTTATGGTGTCTTCAATTGTCGCTTTCCAAGGTGCTTGCTTTTTCTTACGTGATGAAGAAAATTGTTGAGCAAAGTTTTGAATGATTTTCAACTTTGCAACCACCTCTTTATTTTGTGTGTCCCAATCGCTACCATCTTCTTTCTTCCCCATGTGGTAACACCAATTTGACACTATATTGGTTGTGAAGGCAACCACCTGTTTATCCAGCCAATCTTGGTGCAACCAATAATCGGAGAAATTGTTGAATTTCTCAGATGCTTCAAACTTTGACTCCAGCTCCGTTCGCAGGTCCTTCGTGAGTTTGTGGTACCCTTCTTCGTTGAGCGCCACATACTCCCTGGTCAACATAGTCGTACTGCGACGAGTGTAGAACACCACAACTATTGCTCTCCCTTCAACTATGAATTCATGTGGAGGCATATGGGGATTGAGTGCTTTCTTGCGTTTCTTTTGGCTTGATGAAGAAGGGTTCGATGAACCTGAGGCCATCAAGTTGTCCGTGGATGGAATTACCATCTCACCGACATCATCTAAATCTACAAACATAGGACGTTTCTCCGCCAATGCACTCCCTTCCCCCGCCATAATGAAAAGAAATTGTTCAATGGACCTCTGCAAGCACAAAAGCCCCGAAAATTTGAAAAAAATCGGGTCACATATGAGGGCCAAGCCCACCACCCACCAAACTCACTCACATAGGCCGTGGGGACGAACTCGTGTGTGAGGCGTAGGGCGCGGACTTGGCAAAGAAATGAGGGCGGGGACTCGCTTTATATAGTTCCCCCGCTCCTCAAGTACCCGCCCCGACACGTGTTGTCCACGCCCCGTCCTCCTCACGTTCCCACCCCAGTCGCTGGAGTTCCCGCCCCAATCGCTGGAGTCCCCGCCCCCACTGTCTGGAGTCCCCGCCCCTACTGGATGGAGTCCCTGTCCCCACTCAATGGAGTTCCCGCCCTGACTCTGGAGTCCCCACCCTGCATGTTCCTAAATCCACGTGGCGTCCCCGTGGCATCCTCGTGGCGTCCACGTGGCCTACTTTTTTGGTTTCATAAAGTCAACTTTGTGTTGACTGTATCGGGCGGGTGAGACCTCTAACGGACGTCCCGGACGGACGGACGGGCGAACCGGACGTCCGTACAGTATGACAACCATGAGTCCCACCTAGGATAGGTATAGATTTCACTCATTTCAGAAATCTACCTAGGATTAATATATATTTTAGATTGCACGGTCTAAATCATAAAAGTGACATCTAGAACAATTGTACATTTTATACCACCCACTCAGTATGAACTGCAAAAATTGCCAAAGTAGCATAACAACGCCATTATAACCAAATTGCCCATATTAGAGAAAATCTAGACTTTCCAAAGGGCTGCTAAGAAGTGCCAAAAGGGACCCAAGATTACATTTATTTCACCAGCGCAAGAACTTTTCCCCTATAGATTACTTCTCATTGTTGGTAGGACACCCCCAAGTGTCGCAACACTGGCACACAAGTATTAGTATTCAAATGGAGGAGGCTTGTGACAATTACCGTTTTTTTAATTCAAAAGAGAGTGAGGAAATCGAGATATACTCCCTTTGCCAATCCCGATGATATTCACACCATTCCAAGTGAATTTATTTGATTTGATTTATTTGTTTAACCCATAAACGTTGCCGAGGATGTTTTTTGGTCGATGAATGACAAGAGAATCTCCTGTGTAGGACAGAAGTGAAACTATTCATCCCCCAATTTTGTGCAAAAAGGGAACACCATCTACAGTAGTTTGTCTTCCAATGAATACTTTTGCATTATTTTAATCCAACAATTCACACGGTGACAAAACAAAACAGATGATTTCCACGGCTATGAGCCCGTCGTTTAAGGGTTAACTTTTGTCCTCTAACTTTCGAGTAGCTGCTCCGTAGAGCTGCTGCGGAAATAGAGCTTGGCTTGCCAAACCGTGGCAGCCATCTAGAGAGTCCAAATTTTTTTTGGAGAGTCTGAGAGTCTGAGGTGGTGACTTTGGAGAGGAAAGGTCCTGGATTCCGAATCCTCAACTGATTTGGGGAGTTCAGTAAAGCGGGAGGTACGTACGTCGGTGCAGCAGCAAGGTCGAGGTGCAACTGCTCGATCGACCACTGGCGACAGATGGGCTGGCCGTGCACTGGAAATCATTCAGCACTGTTGCCACAAGTTGCAACATCAACGTGGGTTGTTTTTTAGTAAACCGGCACTTCCAATCCGAGAAAAATCAATGGCTCAAGCTACACCGAAGAATCTGGATCTGAAATATTGTAAAATGTTGGGATACGAATTGAGTGAACGCTCCTTAACTTGAAGATCCAGGCGGTTAAGGGTTATAATTTAAGTATTCTCCGCAGACACGGGTACAAATATTGAAGTTGATCTCACGTGAATCCTCTTCCACCGCCATCCTCACCTTCGTCTTCCGGCTTCCGTCTCCCTGCACTGCATGACTGCTTCTGTCTTCCAAACCTTCAGTTGTCTGATTCTGAACTCCGTCGTTTAGATTTAAAACGGACTGTCTGTCTGTTGCTGTATCGATCACAAGCTTGCATGAACGCCCTCACTTGGTTGGAATTTTTTCAAATAGCTGAATCTTTTCCAGGATCTTCTCTCCACTGTCGATCTTCCGTCTCGGTCTCCTCTCGCTTGACAGAGCACTTCTATAATTTAGTGTCTGCATGATAACTTCGTTTTCAGGCTCTGGATTTTGTGCCATCACTCCTCTGTCACGCAGTCTCGCTTCGTCTTTAACCAATATTTCTTTCCGCACGCATCTGTCTTACTGAGTCTCACTTCAGTTTCTGGGGTCTTTTAGAAGTTGAAACGTCGACAATTCCTTAACGTCAGCTTAAGAAAAAAAACTGCACAGCATGTAAAGTATATCAGTTGCAGATGTAACCATTTTTAAAAAAAGAAAAAAGAAGGGAAACAAATTCGAATACTCAATCTCACTTCCTGTTTCTAAAGTTTGAATTGAGCAGTTTGAGCTCAGGTGGCAAGAACAACGCTTCCTTAACGAAACCTTACTAAAAGCCTCTCAAACATGTAAAGCGTTCCTTTGTAGCAACCCATCTCAAAATCTTAAAAAAAAAAAAAAAAAGAGGTAATAAAACCCGGTGTTGCAGAATGTAGTTTACGCGCTCAGGTCCTCATCAGCAAGAACGAAAGAGGAGTAGCAGAACAAGGCTTGGTGTTTTTGATTTGGTCCCAGAGAGAGAGGGAGAGAGAGAGGGAGAGAGAGAGGGGGAGAGAGATAGAGCCCAGATTGTTCAGTAGAAAATTACTTGAAGGACTTAGATCATGGCAGAGCCTCCGGAGCGTCAGTTGAGCGTCAGCGCTGCAGGAATGGACAGAGAGCTCTCCACTCACAGTGCTACTGCTGCACCGGCCAAGTGTTTTACGCTGGAGAACGGAGTCTTCACCATGCCTGTGGCGCAACCTCCCATTGTCTCCCTCCCTCGCAAGGTTCGTGGGTTTCCACACCCTTTGGATTTGCACACCATTTGGATTTGTACAAGAGTAAACTGATCGATCAGATTCAGCAGAGAGCTTGACTCCCGAGCTGCAAAGAGTGACGAATTGGTGGACAACATGGTTGAGCTCAAGAATGTTTGGATTTTTTGAAGAATTACACAGTCAATGTCCAGTGAAATTGGATTTCTCCTGGGAAAGCATCGTCATCCTCTAGATTTCAGCGTTTTGAGCACTTGACACTCTGGGAAATCGCCATGTTGACAAAGTATGGTCATCTGATATGTGGTGACACACAATCCAACACTGACCTGCTCATGTGCCAAGCCACGAAACAGGTTGCGACGGAGTTTATCGGCACGTTTGTCTTGATCTTTGCGGCGACGGCCAGTGCCATAGTGAATGAGAAGACGGGAGGGTCCGTCACTCTGCTGGGGGCCGCCGCAACGTCTGGGCTGGCCATCATGATCATCATCTTCGCCACAGGCCACATCTCGGGTGCCCACGTTAACCCTGCTATCACCATAGCCTTTGCTGCCCTTCGCCATTTCCCTTGGGTCCAGGTGAGTCGGTTCTTAGTTCTGGATTCAGGGGAAAAAAAATCCCAACCCAGTCACTCAAAAATTTAGATTCTTTCAACAGATAGAAATTAGATGAGATAACCATGATAAGTCAATACTAACCATCACTGGTTGGGTCTGGACTAGGTAATTGCAAAGCAAGCCAAGTTATAAAAGATAACTGTTGGTTAGGACCTATCAAGCCACGGGTGGCAAGGTTGGGACTAACCAGCTTGATGACTTGGCCTACTTTGCAATTACCAGACATAATGTCAATGTAGGAAATTTGAGCCATTTGACTTCTTTGATTCCTTAACCAATCAAAAACATGCCACAACAGCAAAACTCTCATGCAATTAGATTATCACTTAAAGGTGGATCCACACACGCTAAGTTCATACCAAACTGGTAGTAGTAGAAATTTCTCTCAGATTTCTCTCACTGCCAAACCAATGAAAAATTTCTACTTCATACCCACCCTCCCTGTTGAAATTTGCACAAGGCAAGCAATGAGCATCATCAGTCTTAATCTGCCTCTCCTTAACCAAATCGAAACATGCCACGACGACAAAACAGTCTCCTGCATTGACAATATGAGTATATTATAACAATGCCGGCACTCGGACTTTTCAGCTCAAACATTCTCCAGACACGGAACTGAGCAATGCAAGCTCGATCACTATATGAATCGTTTGTTTGGTGGATTGAATGCAGGTGCCATTCTACATTGCGGCACAAGTGTCGGGCTCCATTGCGGCCTCGTTCGCACTCAAGGGCATCTTTCATCCGTACATGCAAGGCGGAGTGACAACACCGCACGGCAGCGAGTGGGCTTCGTTCGTGATGGAGTTCATCATCTCCTTCAACCTCATGTTTGTGATCACCGCCGTTGCAACAGACAGTCGCGCTGTAAGTCGATCTTCACCTGTCGAGCTCTACAATTGTTTTTTTCTGTCTGTATGTCTCGATCCGGCCTCGGCATGTTTGCAGCACAGAATCTGAATCTGAATCTGCACAAATGAAGTCCATGCACATCCATAGCTAATGAATCACCCTTTGAGATCAACTTGAAACATTCAAATGCTGAAAAATCTTCAGAGTTTTGCGCACTACTGACTGTATTGATGAGTTCACTCAGCAATCAGTGCTTCAATGGTGACAAATCTATTTGGTTTTTAGAGACGATTTGGGGGGAGCTTTTCTTCACACAGGTACACTGGTATCGCTGCCACAGTATAATAAAATCCATCCATTAAGATAGTAAGGCTGTTTGTTGGTTTGGTTTGGTTTGTTTGATACAATGAGATCTCCCGGATCGTGCATCCCCTGGTGGCATGCTTGGTACCGTCGGAAAGGGGTGCATGGGCTTTCTTTCAATGAGGGCTTTTTAATGGTACCAAGAATGTGATCAAGGGACTTATGGTCTAGGAGAACTCAATGTAACAAACAAATAAACAAAACAAAATAAATATGTCAAATTTTAACTACTTCTGAACTATTCAATGACTTCTAGACTTTTGAAAGTCCATAATTAATAATGGTCATCAAGAGTTCCAACAATGGTCATCGAGAGATCTCACGATGTTTCTACTGATCTCTCGATGTTTTAGATTATTTATCTCCTGATGACCATCGTGAAATCTCCCAATGACCATCGTGGGATCTCCCGATGACCATTATTAATTTTAGACTTTTAAAAGTCTAGAAGTAGTTAAATATGGCATAAATAGACTAACTTTAAGGTATGGATAAGTAAGTTAGGTTGTTTGTTTTATTTTGTTTGTTACAGTGAGATCTCTTGGATTGTGCATCTTCAGTCGCATTCTTGGTATTGTCAAAAAGCTCTTTGCAAGGAGGGCTATGTGGGCTTTGTTTTGTGGTGTTTGGACCTAAGGTATGAAAGTTATTGAACTTTGAAGTTTTTTAAAATTAAAAATTAGAAAATTATTTTTATTTTTATTTTTTATTTTGACTGCGGCAACGACAAAAGACATACTAATCTACACATACATTAAATTATGTTTTGTTTTTGTTTTTGTTTTTTTGTTTATTACATATGGTGAAATCTTTAGAACCATACATCTCCAATCACATTCATGGTATTTGATCACAAAGCCTTCAATGAGGAGGAATGCATGGACTTTATTTTGGCTCATGACAAAAATATTTATTGAATTTTAAAGTCTTTATAAATAAATAAAAATGAAAAACTACATTTATTTCTATTTTGTTATACTATGGCAATGGCATAGGACAAATTAATATTTATAAAAACATTTTCATTTTGTTGCACCAAATAATTTTGTCAAGCCTTATTGATATTCAAAGTTGATATCATTCAAAGTTGATATTCTTACTTCATGTGCAATTTCTAACAAAGGTAGTGTTGTTCAACCTTCCAACATGTCATCACAAAACACTTTTTCTTTTTCAATTCTAAGAAAATTAACCATTTGCATTTCATTATAATCAATAAAAAAAACTAAAGTTCTTCATATGATTAGAAATAAACATGAATATAATTGATACCAAAACACTAAAATAAATGTCTGAAAGATGACATTTTGACATTGAAGATGCATTCTTGTGTAGGTGGGAGAGCTAGCGGGAATCGCTTGCGGTGCTTGTGTGACAATGAACATCATAATATCCAGGTACAAAGTTTTCTCCTTCAATCCCACTCAATGAAATCTACCATTGAATCTTGTTTATAATTGGATCTCATTTAAAAAATAAAATAATTCATTAAAAATGAATTAAAAATGGAAAGAAAAAAATTATTAGCCTAGAGAAATGGAGGGGTTGTTTCATTTCATACTCTTGAAGCACAAGATGAGGAAAGTTCTACATTACTATTTATTTTATCTATTCACCGTGATTATCCAAAGTTCTAGATGCAAAAAATGCTCAATTCATAAGTTGACTTTTTTAATAAGTTTAATTTTAGTCATATTATTGTTGTCATATTCTATAGTAGATTTGTACACCATCTAATAAATGTTTAATTATAGTTATGAAATAAAATAAAATGAAGTCAAAAAGTTAATATTATAAATTTTATTCTTAAGTTGTAAAATATACAAAACACACACATTAAAACACATGATATCATTGAGTTTTGTTTTTTCATGGTTAAATTTCTTGGCATTATATTTCCATTGTTTTTTCTTTTTTGAAATTAATTATGCTAAAAAGCTACAATATTTTATTTGCATATAAATGTGATAAAAATGTGATATTATTATATTGAATAGCTTGTACATGCCACAATAATATAGGCATATGCAAATATAACCCAAATTGGTTTGCGTTAGCAGCTCAGTATCGGGAGGATCAATGAATCCAGTGCGCACCTTAGGGCCAGCCATAGCAGCAAGCAATTATAAAAGTATTTGGATCTACATCATTGGACCAATTATGGGAATGGTTACAGGTGCTATAGCCTACACAATAGTACGTTTCAAGGATGAAGACACTTCGGACCTCCCTATTCGCATCTTCCGCCGCTAAAATCATTGCCACCTTCAATTATGAAAACTTCATGTAAACCTTGGAATCTTCTAGTTGTAAATTATATGTAAATAATAGATATTAATATATCTTTTATATACTAATGTATGAGTATATCAATAATGTTGGGCATGTTCAAAGCATAAACCTTGGAGATTCTTACAATGAAGACCCCATTACAGTGGATTGATTAGTGCTATATTAGTTATGAATATAGTATTTATTGAGTATATCATTATTTATTACTTTGTTAAAAAATATTGATTATTTAGATTTTGTTTGGAAAAATAAGTATGATCATATTATTTGTATAACATTATATGTATTATCAAATATGTATTATTAAATAAATAAATAATTTGTATATTATAATATATCATTTTCATGTGTCAGAAATTCATAATTCGTTGATTATATTCCAATTGTTTAGAACAAACTAATATCACTACAAGAAAATGGCCATAAACGTAAAACCGCAAAACATAACTGCGCTAATTTTGCGACTTCAACTTCACTTCACCTCTCTAATTGCACCAACGGGCTGAGATTCAGAGCATTGGAGTCATTCTACAGTCATGACTGTGATTGCCGGATGAACAATAAACGCGTTGTACACTTCATCCACAATGTTCTATTCATAGGGACGACGATGCAGTGACGTGGCAAACTGGAACGCGACTGCAGAAGGCAAAGTCACGGTTGAGTCGTGCGGTTCCAAATTTTGCGACTGTAGGTGACCTCAACGTGATTGCAAAATGACTGCAATGCCAAGAGGAGTCACTTAGTTGGCATTTTCTTTTACTAATGGATAAAAAAAAAGATGGATCCTCGTGGTACATAAAAGATAGGGTGAGGACAATTTCGGGTATATCACTACAGTATGACTGGCATAGGTTTTCTAACAAAATACATAGAGTGGCATGCAATAGGGGCATCTTTTGGAATACTGGGGTTTAGGAATGTCTGAATGAATGCAAGTCAGCTAAGATGTAGTGCTAGGATACCTTAAATGAATTAATTTTAGGAGAGCAAGGTCTGCGAGCCTTATTGCACATATTTTAGAGATTGAACATTAGTTGGAAAATGAAATAATTGCGTTCATTCCTTTGGGTTGTCGTGACTTGGACACATGCTGTACAGATTCATTTTGAGGAAACCATGCTATGCATAGCGTCATTAGTGTTTATGACGCTTCCACACCTGCTATTATATTCAGGATTTGCATTAGAGCACAAGGTATAGGAAAATGTTTAAAGATATTGAGGCCAGAATTTGTGGCAATTCAATAGAGCGTGAATGAAAAGAAGTGAACATGGCCTTGGGATTACCCAGTAAATGGTAAGACATTCAGGATAGCAAGGGACAAGACATTGAGGTTGTAATTGCAGGCGACGTGACTGCACTATAACTGTGGTTTGTCTGTCACATAACTACACAATGACTAGTACATGACTGCACTTCGGAATGTGATTTGGGTTGTACTACTATCATTTCAACGTCCTCCAATTTGTCGACCTGCCTCACTGCTGTATGCACTTGCAGTTTATGAAAAATGCTTCTATCAACACAAACACTAGGGCAACAAACTACATGGTCAATATGACAGGGCTTTGCGGTTTAGACAAGAAGTGTGTATCTAGTACGTCTTCTGCGCAAGTAAGCTCTCTTCCATAGATAATTCGATGGCTCCAATTAGATTGGCGGTGGAGCTTTTACTCAACAGTCGTTGAAGAGCAGTGAGCCCTATAGCCTCCCTAGTAGTGGTGATGAAGGCATCTGTGCGGTTGACTACTTCTCGCTTAAGACGGGCTTCTTTATGTAAGACCACTTTCCATCTAGGTTTGTCAACTGCATCATCCCTGGTATAAATAGGGTTACTTTGTGTATCTTGCAGCTTCATCCTACTATTTTTTTGTGCTAACAAGTTTTTTTTACAAACAATTCAATTACACCCACTAAATTTATCGATTCTACTAAAATTGACAATGTTTGAGGAACAATGAACCCTATAAGCTCTAGAGTGGATAGATTTGCACATTTGTTGAACCTTAATTCCATGTGCATGCATACAATTCCATTGTTAAGCCTACCCCTAAGAACCACATTGCAAAATAAACTAGAACAACATTACTAACAATGACAGTGATCTTCTATGATTCTAATTCAGTAGAAGCCACCTACGACTTCCATGTGACTGCACTTAGCCAAGTGGAATTCGTGTTACAGTACTGCAGTCAAACAACGACATTACGTCTTCTACACTACTAGAATAAAAAAAATGTCCAGAAAATAACCTCTCGAATCTTCTTCTCAATTTTTTCCACAACTTTTGATTTGAGGTTCAAAATCCAAAACAAATTTCTGGAGATGAAAATGAAATTTATTTTTCAACTTTATTAGTTTAAAGTTTTTTGAAAATAATTAATCTACTATTCCAAAATGAGATCTAAAACATTACTAATAACACAATTTCTGTGCTTTACATGTCCCACATGGTTTGTCTTGCTTCCTATCACTCCACTTGTATAAAAGATTTGTCATTTCAACTCTTCATATTCACACATTAAGTGGCTTTGAGAGCCATGTGACATATTTGCCAAATATTTTGTATATGATATATTTTATATTGAGTATGATGTATTGTATATGGTGTATACTGTATTGTATATGGTGGATGATGTATTTTTGCAATATTTAAAATGTATTCATATGTGACTATAGAATGACTACTAACCATGCAATTGTCAATACATTCTTTTTTGCACACATCGCCGCAATTCCCAAATCCTAAATTCCAAACCCTAAATCCACCACTTTAAAATGACTACATAATGATTTATGATTTGTCTGTCCACGTTAGATTTGTAAGGGGTCTATTGTAACTTTGAAATGATGCCTACGTGAAAGTCCACGTTAGATTATAGAGGGGTCCCCTGCAACTATAGAATGACTGCGCTGTGACTGCATTCAAGATGTCCATGTTAGATTATAGAGGGGTCCCTGCAACTATATAATGACTATGCTGTGACTGCGTTCAAGATGTCCACGTTAGATTTACAAGGGGTTGGACGCAACTCAAAAATGACTTCAATGTGACTGTACGCAAAATGTCTACGTCAATTTTTTGAGGGGTCTTCCGCTGGTCCAACTCGGCCCAAAAAACTGCACTTTCCAGATGGCATGTCAAAGCCATCTTTCCTAAGGCTGTCTTTCTTTATCTCACTCTACGAAGCCTCTTCTTATCCAAAGTTACATCCGTTCCCACTTCGTTAGGTGATAATAAATCTGGAGTCGCGACTTGTACATGACTTGTCCAAAGTGACTGCAGCGCCAAGAGTCACATTTCTGTTTTTTCCGTTATGCAACTACAATACAATTGTTTTGCAGTCATTTGCACAGTTACGTTTTTGTCCGTTTTCTTGTAGTGTATTTGATTCTTTTGGCCCATAGTATGAATCCTTGAATTGCTTAGTTTTATGATTTTATTGTACTGACTTGAAATTTGGTGGGTTTTTTTTTAAATATGAAGAAAATTTGTATCATCTAAAATACAAAAACTTGAATTTTTTTTCATAGATGAATATCATAATAAAGAACATTTTGATGTAAATTTTTCTTTATTCATTCTATAATTATAAAATTAATATGATAGTGTTATACTTCCTAAATATAAGATTTTAATAATGATACAAATTAGAAGTGCCATTGATATGTCTTTGAATCTTGTTAAATACATATATTGAAACTTCTATTTGGGTAGTTGCAAGAAACACTTCACGATTCTTAGTTAGAAACGCGTTTTGGGGGCATAGAACTCGCAGTACTATCGATACTACAAGTACTGCGTCGACGCACTGCAGCGGCAATCTCCACCGTTGGTTTCGAATTTCAGTTGAGTTGCGATTTTGACAAGTGGCGGGTACAAGAGTAAGCGCATTAAAGTGGGGTGGCATACGAGAATGAGGTCCCACTGCAGAGTAGTACTATGGATTGTTGCGGGATACTACTAAAAGCACCGTCGTCCAAAAATGCAAGAAAATAGCAGAAAAAGGGTTCGTGTCCCTTTTCATTTTTTAAAAATGGGAAAAAAATTCAGAAAACTCCCCCCCAAAAGCTATTTTTATTGACAACAAAAGCCTCTCATTGCACCAAAAATTTCTTTAGGAAATTTTTTTCCCCTCACGAGGACTTCTGTGCAAAGGATGGTCACATTGAGCCCCTATGAGCAACTCTAGTATTCTTTTTTACAAAATCTCCTTGTCAATCCTTTTCAGGACCCTAAGCTTCCCTCATGGTCATTTTGTGACTTCCAATTTGCATTTTTGGGTCGAAAATAGGACTAAAAGACCCCAAAATGCCCAAGGTAGACATCCAATTGGGGGCAGCTTAAAAATAATAAAATAATTTTCAAATAATTCAAAAAAATTCAGAATGTTTTAAACTTTTGTAACTACCTTCACTCTATATTTCACACCAATCGGATAAAGTATGCAAAAGTATGAGCCAAAAAGTACCCATCCAAGGGCAAGGGGACAAAGAATAGAACAAGTGTTTCTTGCAACTACCCATTCTCAATCTTTAGAGAATGAAGATGTGACACTCTCTTTAATTGTGGAACGTTCATTCTTTGAAGATTGTAAAGTTTCTTTTTGTTCTTGTGGAGGTGGAGAACAAACGTGAAGATTGAGAAGCCGTGGAGAAGATTAACAAGCTGTGTCCATTGTCATTCTTCTCCTAGTGAAAAGGGGAGTCACACCTTCACACTCTTTAAGAAGTTGTGGCAATCCATAGTGGGTCCCTTGCCTTGTCTTAAAGTTTAAGAATGTCCAAGGGACGATTTCCTAGTAAGATAGTCTACTATAAAACTGTCCCTCTCCTTCAAATTGCCCCTATTATTAGCTAGAGAATGGAGATGAGGTGATTCTTAAATGGACCACTTTAGCAATTGAATGAAATTGAGGAAAAATTATTATTTTTTAAATTGCAAGAGCCAATCATTGTCTTTGATTTCTGCACATCTCTCTACAGGTTGCAAGTGGACAGATTTTAGAACACCTATGGTCACAATTAGGTGCCTATGCTCCAAATCTTTGAAAGTTTATAAGTAATTCAAAAATGCTTGGAAAAATACAAAACCACTTGTGTTAGGTTCCACATCTATTTTTCTTTCTCTGAAAAATGATCTAAAAATATTTTTCTCCACGGAAACCTATGAAAAAGGCGGACCAGCCATTAAAGAGAAGCTTTTAGAGCATACTACTTTTAGACCAGCCCTTAACTTGCGTCGAGACGACCCGAAATTTGCATTCGCGAAGCTGAACAACACCTGCATTTGTATCCCTGAAAGACGTATGTCCCACAGATTTTTCAAACCTAAGACATGCGTCTCCAGATATTACTCTCGAAACAGCGGTTGCCACATTTCTGCTGCACAGATTGAGAAACGCATCTTTATTCCAATGTTTCAATGCGATTTTTTTTTATGCAATTTCGCCAAATTGCCGTCACTAATTGCGCATTCCAGCCAACTCGGGCGTGCTGGTAGTGTTTGGTGTGGCGTGGAGTATCTCAGAAATGGCGAGTCGAGAAGCTTATGGAAGGGTTAGCATGGAAATATTTGGGGCTGGACGAATGCAGAGTTCAGTAACGTAGCAGAGAGAGATGGAGCAAGAGTTGCGGAAGTTGCTTAAGAGACCAGGAAATGACGCATGTGCAGATTGTGGGGGGCGCTACCCCCGATTTGCCTCCATCAGCTTGGCCGTCTTCCTGTGCAATCGCTGCTACGGAATCCATCGGTCGATAGGAACACACGTGACGCGCACCAAGACTGTGGGGTTGGATCGATGGAGCCCCGATGAGGTGCATCGAATGAGTTCCATAGGAAATGTTGTTGCGAATTCGTACTGGGAAGGTGCGATTGCGTTGTCGTACTTGTTACTCTTCCAAAATTGATTGAAAATGTTGGAATCTATAAGCAGTTCTCTCTCCAACCCTAATTTGTTGCAATCTAGTGAGGTTTGTGGTTTAGGGTTTACAATTCCACCTTGTGTGCAATTCTATGGTGAGCTCAGAATCAATATTGTTAACTTTTGTAGAAAATGCTCCTCCAATTTTCCAACGTCCGAATGCCGACTCTCCGGATTTTGAAGTCGAGAAATGGATTCGCGACAAGTATGAGAGAAAGCTTTACTGCCCTTCAAGCAGAGAACCGCCCTCCGTAACTCCACAAGTAAGTACAACCTGTCTACTAATTGAGATTTTAAGTGTAATTGATTTGCATGTCACATGCTGAGAATTGCTAGTCGGAAAGAATACCGACATGATTGCATTGCCATTTGCAGATGGTTGAGCCTGTTCACCCTGATGCCTTGACAAGAAGCGTGAGTCCCAAAGTGAAATTGCTGCCTCAGGGAACTCTACGATGTGGTCCAGACTGTGCATCTCCGAGGTCTCTGGGTGAATCCAGCCAAGTGAAGTCACGTCGACCTAGCCAGCCTTGTACTAACAACTCGGCCTTAGCTTCACATGTTCCCTTTAGCTCACAATCTGGTACTGATCATGCTCATAAAAATGAGGAACAATCTGAGGTAGTGTTTGATGACGATGAAGAGTTTGGAGAGTTTGTGCAGGCGTAAGTCACCTGTTGAGGAGTTGACTTTTTTTAATGTGAAAGTGGATTGGCATTTTACTTGGCTGAGGTTTGATGCTTTCTGACCAGGGGTGATTACAGATTTCTCCTGATGTAGAAAACGTCATCCTATTATGAGAAGTGTGACCGTCAGCGTTCCAATGCTTATTATATGTGGCATTCTCTTGAAGGGAACCTGGTGAAATGAGCTCTGATCGAGTAGGCCATTGGATTCTTGCGATCAGGTTTGTAACAAGAGCAAGCAATTTATTTCCTTTTCAGTTAAGATTAAGCGTGAGCTTGCACATCCGCAAGTTCTGTACAATCCCTCCGTAGCTACTCACCTTTGAGGACGATCACCCACCTTTGAGGGTAAGTGCTCCTCAGTGTTTGCGTAGTAGAAGTATCGGCCTCTTCCGCCTCACTCCAGAATACTCCGTATATTACAAGCACCTACAAGTGTTTAAGGGGTAGCAAATCTTCTATTCTGTAGCTATGAACTTGGCATGCACTTGGCATGCACTTGAATTTTGTTGCTGTCACTTCCACTCCTAATAGTTGTCTACAATTTTCTTAGAATCTTGAAGTACTACCTAAAGTTGTAGATTGTGATGCTTAGAATCTTGAAGTACTACCTAAAGTTGTAGATTGTGATGCTGCCTGGTGGAAGTTCTAATGGGAAAGTTGTAGAGTAGATGGATATTGGTGGTGTTGTGAACAAAGACATTGTAGGAAGACAAAAGTTCTAGATTAGACACTTGGTTTGAGAATTCAAACATCATTGTCAAATATGCTTTCACTCTCATGTACCATTGGAGCAAGAAGGTCCTTCAAGGCAATGCTTGTATTGATGCAAAAGTGAAAGAGAGACACACTAGTGTAGATTGGCATATGCATTGTTGCAAACTTTGTACGTAAGTTATGAGTGGTAAATAATATGAGAGAATTGGTGGACCTAGAAAGATTGTTGAGATTCATGAGAACAAATTCGAGAAGAGAAAATACCATAGGGAAAGGAGGGTGGAAGGACAATGGGTTTTGGAAGAGATTGAGAGAGGTAGTAAGGTCTTTTAGGCATGTGTGCCAAATCAAACTATTATAACCTTAGAAGAGATCATTCTCAAGTATGTGCAACTTGGGACAAAAATCATCAAGGACTATTGGAAGACTTATAACACACAAGGGCTCCAATAGTATAGATACACCTACAAAACTATCAACCACTTAAGACACTCTAATGACTCAAGTCATTGAAGCACATACCAATACAATTGAAGGCTAGTGAAGCATTCTTTGCCAAGATATGGAATGATAACATTTTATGATGGGTTGAAACATTGGATGACTATGACATCTCCAAATATTTTTGTTGTAAGGTTAAGAAGATAGTGGACAATTCAAAATTTGCTAAAATTAGTTACTAACTTAGCAAATTAACACATCATTCAAAATTTGTTAATTTAGTTACTATCAATGATGTGTTTAATTGTTTAAGGTCCATTTTTTTATTTTTTTATGAGATCTTTTATGCACTTCCAGTGACAATATGAATGAGAAAATTCTTTGTACAGTTTTAGGGGGTTGGGGTTGAAATTCTCAGCAGTCAGGAAGAACGAAGTCCCGCCCTCCCAACCGCCAGTCGGACACCACGCGTAGCCGACCGCAAGTCGGCAACCGAGCTCTGTTCCTCGGAGAAAAACCCGCCAAGTCGCGACCCTCTTCTCGCCTCGCATCTCGAAATCTCGAATCTCTTGCATCTCTTGCAAATCTTGCTTTCGAATTCGCATTCAGTGCCCGCAATTGATTTCCTTCCGCTTCTGATTTTGCTCATATCATCCGATTCATGATTAGGGTTTCCACTTGCACACACGCCATGCTCGTGGCAACGCGGTAACAGGCAGGCACCAATATAACGCGCAGCAAAGCAAACCGTAACCTCAGGTACGGTAATATTCTTTTCAGACCCCAGCGTTTCTTGCGGTCCACTTCAACGGGTCACCTCATTCACTTGGTCCATCTCCACAAAAAAATTCAATACCCACTTTTGGTGTTTGCCCCAGTCCAGATGTTGAGTCCCGTTCTTAGATCTCCCCTTTGCCACGTCCAAATTTCAAATCAATCGTCGTCTATGATCTAAATCTCTGAATCGATTTTGACTCTGCGCTTTTGACTCTAAATCGCTTTTGCGAAAGCAGGATGATTGCTGGACCATGTTCTCGAATTTGAAGTCCTTGGAGTGGCACCGATGGCGTGGCTTGGTTGCTGAAGGCTCCACATTGCGCTCAATCCAAGATTGCGGGGTTTCCTCGTTGGAACGATTTGGGAGTTCTGTGAAGAGAGAGCTTGAGAGAACAGGGGCCATGGGGTGCACATGGTCGGGGCTGCACGCTCTGACTGCAGCTGTCAGCGGTGGGGGTGGGGAGATTTTCATTGGAGAGAGACGGTTTCGGATTCAACGCCAGGTCGGGGAAGGAGGATTTGCATTCGTTTATCTGGTCAAAGAATTGGACGAAAAGCCTGACAATCCATTGCGCTCTGGTGTGTTTTAGGGTTTCGCTTCCTTTCTCTCTCTCTGTCCATTCCTTTGGTTTTCTGACTCTAAATCCCTACTGTTGCATCTGCACTACCGACACTTTTTTTTCGTTTGGTTGGGACAAGGTAAGGAAAGTGCTTATCGTGGAAAGCATCTAATCTATGTAAGTGCTACATATTAGACTCTTTTCATGACGCTATGAATGCATAGATTAGACCCTTTTGCTACATTTTATACCCTTTTCATATTGCTATGACTGCATTCTTTCGCTATCAGACGCAAAATTCGTAAAGGTGGTTGAGTAATTCCTGTTCAATGTGTACCTTTTGTCTGAGATTAGGGCGGCGATTATGGATGTCGCTACCTTAGTCAGATGCTGTGATGAATGATCATTAACCAGGGTTTTATTTATGACTCCCTTTTGTGCTGCCGTTAGAGAGCTTATGGGGGATTTTAGGGCCTGGAAGAATTTAAGGCCTTTTTGAGGAAGGTGGAAACATTGTGTGTGTGTGTGTGTGTGTGGGGGGGGGGGAGGTAGGGTTTACGCAAGTACCACAAGATTTATTTGACATTCTCCTCTAAGATTTTCATTTAATGTGATTCTTTTGAACTCGTACCAGTGATTCTGAAGTAGCGGTTTTCAAATCACTGGTTTCTTTTATGTATTCAAATTCATTTGGCCTTGCTTCTTGATATATGATTTGCAAGACCTTTATGTAAAATCATTTGTGGTGAGGATATCAGCGATTTCAACTGAGAAGTTCCTGGATATTTAGACATTTATTAAATTTTCTAATTATTTCTGCATACTTCTGCTGGCTGGTTTGTACTATAGAGGACCTAGAGAAAGATTCTCCAGGGATTCTTTCTCCAAGCCCAATTCTTTGATGACCCTCACAGATGAACACTCCTTTTCCAACTTTAGGTGCTCTTTGGAAGACCTTCGTATATCACAAATCCTAAGAGTATGGTTTTGATCATACTGGAATGATTGTACGGCCTATCCCAATTAGTGACTGATCAAAATTTGTGAAGGAGCGCCCCGTAGAGGTTAATCTCATTGGCCTTTGGTTTTTGTAAGTATACTGGGGTCTTTCAGACTTTTGATAGGACCTGGTAACCTTCCATTCCCTACAGATCGCCGGGGCTGCACAGGGGGGCTTCTTTACTACACCTGTCCTCTCGTGCTTTGTCTTGGTTACTGCCATTAGGCATGCCATGTGGCGTCTTTGATATGGTTTTCCGGGTTGTTATAGTTGTCAATGGGTCTGGTACTCTGGTTGCTTACTTGTTCTGAATAGTCCATTGGCTGAATGACAACAGAAGATGGAATGTACGCGATAAAGAAGTTCCTGATTCAGTCCGAGGAGCAGCGGGTGTTGGTGAAACGGGAGATTGAAGTCTCAAAACTATTCGACCATCCCAACTTGCTCCATCTTTTAGATTCGGATGTCATCCGTGTCAAAGTACGCTATGAACGATTTCATCTGTTTTTGTTTACTTAGAGGGAGCAAATTATGTTCGAATTCGATTTATGAACAATTCTTCACAAGTCGATGGAATATTCAGAGTTTTTGTGATGATGGAGTACAGAATGAAATACCAGGGAGTCAGGAGGCTTACTTGCTGTTCCCATTTCACCGGGAAGGGACACTCCTTGACCACTTAACTCGTATGCAATCAGAAAAGAAGTTTTTCCCGACTATCACTGTATTATATATATTCCAGCAGGTAAGTATTGTCTGTTCCACCAATTTCTGGCTTTGTTTTGAGACCAAAGTACAAACATGTGCTGTAGGATGCAGAATGTTCGCTCGCTCGCTCGCTCGCTCTTTGTTAGTGTGTTGTGATGTAATCAATGCTCATTTGTATCTTCTCTATGTATGGCCATTATTTTCATGTTATTTATCTCCAACTGGAGAGTTTTCTGTAACAAGTATCTATGACAGATATGTGCAGGATTGAAGCACATGCACACTCATGATCCGCCGTATGCTCACTATGACATGAAACCTGGAAACGTGCTTCTTAGCCTACCGCGGAACAAACCGCCGGTAGCAGTGATTATGGACTTTGGCAGTGCCAACCCTGCTCGAAAGCAAATCCAATCTCGAAAGGAGGCAATGGTTGTGCAGGTACCACATTAATAAAGGATCATACTATATTTTCATGTTTTAAGAAGGTTTGTTCGTAATCAAAACTTGAATAGGGAAGTGGAGAACATCATCTGTTGTTGATGCCTTGTGTATTGTGGTGCAGGAATGGGCCTCACAGCATTGCACAGCTCCATATAGGGCACCCGAGCTATGGGACACCCCTAGCGAAACGCTTTTAGACGAGCGCACCGATATTTGGGCTCTTGGGTGCACACTCTATGCCATTATGTAAGTGTGCCTACCTTTTCATGGAGAGATTTTTTCGTTAATAATCTAGCTCATGACGAGATTGAGGTCTGTTCTGTCTTGCAAGTCAGCTCAAATTTAACTAATTCTAGCTATTTCGCTAAATTATGCCCTATAGTATTTCTAGATATGGAGTAGGGCTGGAAATACTTAAATTTCAGTTGTACATGGTTCAATGCAACTCAGAAACTATGTAACGATCTAACGATACAGTAGAACCTCTCTAAAGGTTGGGACCGGGACTGGGTTGACTATATTACATTAGAGAGAGGTTATTACGTTAGGAAGGGTCTTTGCATCAATGACGTTTGTATGAGGCCCAAGCCGCGATTGGGCGGACTACATTAGAGAGGTTATTACTTTAGGGAGGGTCATGCATTAATGACGTTTGTATGCAGCCCAAGCCGGGACAGGCAATCATATTACCTTACAGAGGTTATTACTTTAGGGAGTTTCCACTGTAGTAGCTTTCTTAGTTTAGAAAGTGCAAGACAAGTTTCAAGATTTTCGTAGTCCCAGCTTTTTCTGATATCTAATAATGTTGCAATGCAATGCTGTTTCAGGTATGGTATGTCCCCTTTCGAGTATTCTCTAAATGAGCAAGGGGGAAGCTTGCATCTGGCTATAATAAGCGGGGTCGTGAAATGGCCTCCAGGGCCAAGCCCACCGTATCCAGAGTCTCTCCACCGTTTTGTCAAACGGATGGTGAACCCATCCGTGGAATCACGGCCTTGCATTCAAGACGTGTGCCTCCATGTCGACGAACTTATTGAAGAGTTTAGCGGTGGAAACAAGGGTGACGCACGGGGTCTTTGGGCCTTGAAGACGACCGAGTCTTAAGAGATGCAGTGGTAGCTGTAGTTGTAGTTTGTAGACCTGTAACTGTACAGCGGCATGCCTTTTCAGCTTCTCAGGGGGAATAAGTTTGTTACAGTTGTACACTCTGGAAGCAGCAATAAGAAGCAAGCGGAGAATGTTTTGGAAATGCTGAATCTGTTTTCTGTTTCATGATTGTTCATAAAGGAAGTGTATTTAATAGACCTTGTAATCAACTCAAATACTTGAGGTATAGAATAAGAGATATGGAGGTTGAAAATTGGTCATGAGTTCATCCAACTTTGAAAGTTGCATGAGAAATAAAGTGAAATACATCTCATTAGATTAGTTGCGAAATTCAAATTGGTACTTTCAATTTCAAAAGCCCTACCAATTGTTATGTGTATTGGAGTCTTTCCTGATCTAGTAGGTGGATTCCACCTACTAGATTGAACAAGAAATAATCAGCTAAGAAGGCTATTCCAACAAGATTTGGTAGCTAGGAAATAAGGTTGTCCAAAAGTATCCAATACAATATACTATGTTATAATTTATTCTCCCTAAGAAGCTAAAGGCATGTTGCTAATAGACCTAGTACAGTATACTATGTAATGAAGTAGGAAACCTATAATCATTTACGGTCCATTTGGTCAATGTAAATAGTTATAGTTATTGGATTCACAATTGTTTTTTTTGTATAAGAATGGCTAGTCAAGGATTATTTCATATTTATTTTGGTGAAAAGAAATTTGATGAAAAAATATACATTGTAGGTGATCAAAGCAAAAACATATAGCTTCCTATCACATACCCTAGGGAGGGACTATTCTTGTCCTTTTGGATGCTACAATAGTTCTCTTACTTCCCTACATGGTTCCAATGAAAATCCAAAAGCACCCCTCGGTATAGTAAAATACTAAATGAACCTTTTGCCATGACTATATAGAAGCCATGTAGGTGAGTTCATTGAATTCATCAAATGGGGACTTTCCAACCCAATTCCAAAATTGGGTTTTCATTGGAACCATGTAGAAAAAGTTTGAAATTGCAAGTGATATTTAAAAAAAATTATATAATCTAAGTTAGGAAATGGATTTTACTTATAATTTCTAAGGTTCTTATAGGTAAATTATGATCATGAGACCACTTAGGGGGTAACATTGGAAAGACATGATCCAATTACCAAGGTAATACACCACCAATTATTGAAGTCAACATAACATTCTTAAATGGGAAGGCAAGGGGTTCCTTCTACAATTTCACCAAAATAAAAATATATTTGTATTTCAATCCCACAATACATAGGCAAGCTTGCATTCAAGATGTTTTAGAGTGAAACGGGAGCCTTGATTCATGGAAAACAAAAGGGCCCTTAGTTGCTTTGAGGTCCAAGAATGTTATGAAGGATGAATAGGTGCATTTTAAATTTTTTAGTTTCTTGAAAATCATGCATCAGACAATTTTAGTCCTTTGCAACATTTCACGGTTAACCAATCCATGTTTGCATTTGTAAAGTCATTGTTATCTATTTTCTTTTCTAATGTCTATTGCATCAACATTTGACCTTTGTCATTATTCCTAGTACCTTAGAATGTTTCAAGATCGTTTTATGGCATTGACTCTAAAAGGATGGGCATATAATGGCAATCATCAACCACACAATCATTTTATGACCAAATGCAAATGCATACTCTTAAATTCTACATCAACATTCAAAGTAATTTATTAAACACATTTTGGTCTCCACATCATTACAAGCTGCTATAAGGTAGGGACACCTAAAAGCACCATTTTTTCTACTTTGCATAGTTTCTAGATTAAACTAATCACAAAAATACATATTCTAATTGACAAATGAAAGGAGATTTTCAATGCACTAAAGACTAAATGATTTGAATATCATATACAAAAGCTATAAGAAATCAATTCTTTTTTTGTAGATGCCTCTAATTGCTTCTTCAACAATAGGTACATATTGATGAAGGAGGTGTACAACACGACAACAATTGCTCAAGTGGTGCTTTTAGGCACTTGGCACATTATATAAGAAAGCACTCCATATGCAATTGTACTTTATCATATATGGTAGAACCTCTCATAAGGAATTACTTAACCCCTAAAGTCCCACTTGTCCCCTTGGGGGACAATTTGGGTCCAGGTAGGTTCCTATTGTCTCAGCTTGAAGTGAAATTTTTTGAGGTTTTTTGAGGTTGTATAGTTTTGTAAGAGCTTTGTGGATATATATAATTTTTGTTTCAATCGGATGCCTTATGAAAAAGTTATGGCATAATGAGCAAGAAATGGAGATTGGCGGGCAGCCCAAAAAATTTACAAAAAGTCAAAATAATTTTTTTTGAATTTTTTTCCTAAAATATTACGTTTTTACCTATACGTGAAGGTTTTATTCATTCTATTTGGACTAGGGATGAGAAAGTTATGGACAATCTTAGTTTTTCGGGCAATTTAAGCATCTTCTTGAAAAAAAACTTTTTGTTCAACTTTGAATGCTAATATCTTCCAATCCGTACGGTGAAATTTGATAAAAATTTTACTACATGATCTCAGACAAGTTAAGTACAAAATCCTACGGTAAAATTCCCAAAAAAACAAAAAAAAATTGTTTTCCTTAAGTGAATACAACAAAAGTGGTAGTTTTGAGTGGTTTTTGGCAGAAAACACCCTTGGGACTTTAGGGATTAAGTGATTCCACCCATGTTTGGGAGCAATATAAGGGCAATGTAAATTTCCTGCTTTGTAGAAAGATAGAAATCACTAGAATTATAAAAATTTGGTAAATTCATGCCTTGAATTGAAATTATTATGAATTTTGGAAGCCAAAAGTTGGTTTGAACCCATACCCCAATCCAATTTCTAATCATCCAATAACTACTTTCTTGCTCACTACTTTAGGACATGTGTGATGACCTCATTAGTCCCAACCTTGGAAAGGAATTAAAAACTCAGTCCAAGCTTTGGATGGAATTCTGTTCCAGGTTGGGTATGGGTCCTTGGTTGGGAAACAGTGTGTGGTCCTACCATAGTTTTGCATACAAATTTTCAATAGTTTGCACAAGGTACAGCATACCAAAACCGAAAAAGACAACATAAATCATTTCCATTTTACTTACCAGGCATAACTCACAGGAGTGACAGAATGTAGGTTGAAGCGTAAGGCACGGCATAAAATTGAAATTGGATTTCTTTACACAGAATAGCACAATGAAGGCCCGCAACACACTCAGATGTTAAAGAAGCTAAGCATAACAGAATAGTTTCATGTATCCATAAACGTCTGAACTACCAGATGGTATGAATGCCAAACAGGTTCCTCCATAAGTTACAAAGATCTCTTCTTCGAACTATTGCCGAAAATGAAAATACGTATTTTTCGTACAGAGCTTCCACAGTGGATCAGACATAGTGCATACACGGGAGACAGAATATGTACATAATTACACTGCTATGGTAGCTTGGTTTACATTAAAACTTGAGTACAATTCAACTTCATATTTGATAAAATGGCAGGTTTCAACGAAAATCGAGTAAAACCTCAGATCCATACCAATCCTAGTTTTTGAAGCTCTGAGCACTTGAAATGACCCAATCTTGGAAGCTCTGAAACATGCTACTTGATATTCTACGCGAAAGAGTGAGCCCCAGGAAAGAGCAACCTGGAAGCAACCTGATGCTATCTCCTCTTAAAATTCTTCTCCATCATCTGAATGTCCAGACAAACTTCAAAATATGCACCAAGTATAACCATCACAGACTTGGCACTGAAGAATGACCAAGATATTGGTATTCGATGCACTTCCGTCCCATGCATCGTCTACACTCAAACCTCTTTAATACGACCTCTAAATTAAAATGGTAGGCAGTCAGATTAAAGAGGTCAGGGTGTATAACTTACAGTAGCCTACTGGAAACTGATATTCACGAAAGTATCTTTAGCAAGGACAGGTTGGTCATCGAACTCCAGGGGTTCAGCAGGGTCTGCAATGCAGTACGTGCAGCAGCAAATCCCAAGAAGCGTCACAAGGCAACTGGCGACCACCTTCCTCTTGATTCTGTTACGACGCCGTGGCGGCATCCACGATCCACGTCGTGACTCCGCAATCGACTTGCTGATTCGCTCGTAGGCACCATCATCATAATACTCCATGGCCTTAACCCTGTCAACAAGCCACTGCAACCAAATTCCAGTTTAAGTCCCATTCTGTCAATTTAGACTCAGAAACTAACGTAGAGGGCACTATAACCGTGAGGACCTGGTCCCACTCCTATACTGACCCCAGTTACCAAACAGCAGCCCATCAATCCTCCAGTACTCCAGTCACATTCTTGAAACACGTAATGACAATCACATTTCTCAACCATGCAATCCAACATTCTAAGCACACGTCTCTCGATCCAGCCAAAACACAAACGTAAGCTCCAAGCTTCTATGGCACAACACGATCCAACTGCGATCAGGCACTCACCAGACATGCAAACAGCAGCCTTGTCGTCGTCGGTGTCTGAGCGAATGTCACTCCAATTCTCTGCACACAGTCTAAATCAAGCTGGAGAATGTATGTATTGCATTCCTACAACGTCGTCATCTTCCTCAAAAGGTTGTCGCTTGCTTGGAGTGAAAGCAAAGCGCCCTGCTTTAAGAACCCTCCCCTCAAACGAGTGAGGTGACACCCTCCCCTTAAATGTACACCTCGGGTACATTCTCTCCAGTATACATACACTGGGTACTACAAACGATCTAACTTAGCCACATCGGGACAACTCCAGACTCTACAGACAGTTCGTCACACCTGCAGTACGAATTTTTTTAAGTCTTTAAAAGGTCCTGGTGAGTCATCAAACCGCGTGACTGCCACCTCCATGCGCGAATGGGTGAAGCAACCCTTGTGTAGATTTCTCTTGTGACTGACGTAGATCAAACAACACAGACCGGTCAAATTTAGTTCTGGCATAGATCGAGGCTCTGGGGGTACCTTTTCAGTGTTGAAATGGTCCCGTATAGTGCTCTTTGGTTCCACGAAGCACCATGTTTTGTAACCGCGTTCCTCTTGAAATTCATATACAATATTCTAATATAACCGTACTTTCTAATCACTGGGCCACCTGTCAATATTCGGCGAAAATCCGGGCGTTCTGGAAAAAAATAGATGAGCATCCCAAATCTGAAATTGTGCACATTTTGCAGTAAACGAAGCGTATCATGTACCTTGAATCTAGTTTAAATGGTAGGGCCAGTAGGACTCTCCAAGTCGCTTCCAAAGAGAATTTACCACCAGTCTTGTGGAAGAGTGCAAACGACAGCATGTTCATACCTCATGAGAATATATGAAGAGATGCCAGACAAACTGAGTCTACCACGATACAAAATCAGTCAATCCCCATTTGAGCAAGTTTCTTAAGCCATCGTACTAAACAGAAATACGACAAGGAAACAAATGTTCCAAAAGAGTATTAAAAATTGAAGTGTGCCGGTATGCTGTTCGCTCAAAAATGTGAAGTCTATCATCATCGTACCTCAAGAAGGAATGTCAGGCCAATTGAGAGCACTGTGGCACAGTACCAGACGAGCCCCAATCGAATTGCTCAAAGAGCAAATTTCATAAGCCCTCGAATGAAGGAAAACAGACATACGACAGGAAACTAATGTTGAAAAAATTAGTAGATAAACCATCTCAGCTTGCTTACCGAGATCAAAAAGTGTGCAAAAATTGAAGTGTACGGGTATGCAATTCGACTCACAGCTGGCTGCTGAAAACCAACAGCTCGACAGCACACTTAGAGACCTAATCTCGCATGCAATTGAACATTTTCGTTCTACCATTCGGGAAAACGATTGTCATGAAAAAACAAGGCAGCGCTACGATTATCCTGCCAACCAATATTAGGTCAAAGGAACGAAATTCCTAACTCAAACAAAAACCCTACTATTTCAAGAAAGAGCGAATCGCAGCTACAGCATCGCCCTTGTGCTCTCGCAACGTCCTCTCCGCCACTTTCTTATCCATTTCGAGTTCGTTCGCAATGATGTCCACATCCTCGGCGTTGATTTTCACCGCCGCGAGCTCCTTCTCCCGGAGTCTCTGCGCGTTCCGATCCGCATCTGAAGTGGCCGCGATTGAGGCCATCGCCTGTTGCACGCGCGTGGAGTCCAGCTGCCGGTCCTCGACATGGTCCGTCAGGGAATCAAGCGCCTTGCTCTGCTGTTGCAAGTCCTTGGAGTCTGGCTTCCCCGCCACTTCCACGCCCTCGTCCGCCATCGCTCCTCCTTGCCCCCAAACTCTTTAAAAAAAAAACTTTGAAATCGCTACAAATTTTTCTTAAATGCTCCGAAATGCACACAGGTTTCAGAATCCAAGAAAATTTGGAGTAACCTCGTTGGAATTTCTGAGTGTCTGCAAACAAAGAGCGACCACAGTTGATGCGAGCAACCTGCGTGCAATACTACAGTTTTAGGGTTCAGAGTGTTACTCCCTCAAACTTCCTAATTGTTATCCGCCTGTTACCCGTCAAGGACGCCCCTGATACCCGGACGCTCTCCATGTTACCATTAAAGGTCTGGGAAGCCCCAATTGTAGTTGCAACTTGCAACATGGATGGGGTTTTTTTTGTGTCTTTGACATGAGGTAAATGGGAGCAAGCCCAGTGTAGGCAAAATTATATTACAAGTGTACATTTTGAAACTTGAATGTACACCAATGATATAATTTTGCCCACAATTGACTTGGAACGGCATTAGGAAAAAAATGAACCCTCTAAGGGGCTGCTTTGTAGTGTAAAGAACTTGGCGGAATGAGTTTATTACACTCTCTGACTGGAGTAATTACGAAGTGATTAGTCAATGTATCACATAAATGAACGGTTTAAAATTTTGGCTTGAAAACGGGGACCTTGAATGCAATTCGATGTCTGTTGGCTTGTCCTATTTGTAAGTTGAATTTGGCTCCTTCAGTGTGAAGCTTGACTCCTTTCTCAAGCTTGAAGCTTACCTTGTTTTTTGGACTTGAAGAGTCGCTTCTTCTTCAATTTTGAGCTAAAGCTCAGCTCATGGAAGTGAAATATTAAGGGACCCATATTAATTCATGGACATTACACACTATATAAATATCTACCTTCGTTGTACATCAATAGTTATTGAAGTGTCCAAGGGCAATACATCATGTTTTAAACATCTATAATTTTTTACAATAAGTCCCTTTAATTTTTTGGTCCCTTTAATATTGTACACCTTGTGAGCAACTCTAGTATTCTTCTTTCACAAGGACTTTTTTGGTCCCCTTAATTAAAATTTTCCACCATGTGGATTGCAAGATATTAGCATTTGAAGTGACAAAAATCTTCTTTTGTCCTTGTGAAAAAACGGGTAGCTGCACTTCACAAGGTCAAATTTGTATGTAAAAATGTCCAAAATGGTGCTTCTCCTTTGGGCTACCCGAGTTGAGAAACAAACAAATGAAATGAAATGTATCACTCATGGAAGATATTCCTCATTTACACCTTGTAAAAAAATTCAACCTAAATAAGTCAAATCTCTACTCACTTGTACTTGCCTAAAAAAGGTATGTTACTAAAAACACAAGGGTGGGCTTGTAAAGGTTAAAGTTGATTGCATTTCAGCATTTACCCCCTAAAGGACCAAACATCGTTTTTTGACAACATAGCAATTTAGGACGCTCACTATGACCGAAATTTTAATTTATTTTTCTTTGAAATTTTCACACAAGATGTGCTTGAGGAGTAGCTTTAAGGCCCAACAATTTTCATAACTTTTGACTATGTGTTTTAAAAGTTATTGCATGATATGTCATTTTCATTGGTCAGCGGGCAACCCAAGCAACTAAAAAAAAATTCTTAAAAAATTGCTTTTCTTTCAAATAAAAATTTGAAATTGGTTCTTTAGATTTATATATATGTGAGAAGCTTTGAATCATTCCATTTTGATCAATGAGATAAAAGTTATGAGGAGTTTTAGTTTGAGGGAAGTTGTGGAATCTCTACTCTAAGATAAACTTTGAAGTCCTTTATTTTATTCAATTTTCAATACTTTTGAAAAAATAAAATAATAATAGGTGTACATTGTTTATTACAACATTACAATTGTTGGGATTGGCATTTTTCAATTCCATATTTCAATTCTTAACAATTTAGTGTTTGAACATTCTCTACCTCTTTCTACAGACTATTTTTTTCCTATATGTTTTACAGTTTCAAATTATTTGAAAATTTTCAAGCATGTATCCAACTTGCCTTGAAGAATGAATCCAAAGAGTACCACCATTATGTACATTTTTCATACAAATGTGACCTTGTGAAGTGCAGCTGTCCAGATTTTTGTCACTTCAAACACTATTATCTTGCAATCCACACGGTGGAAATTTCTAAAAATTTTCCACAACTTCTCAAATTAGTTTAATACAAGATCCTACGGTTACATTTTTCCAAAAATGTTATTTTTTTCTAAGATTGGGTACTTGTATTAGAAATAGCAGTTTTAGAGCGGCTTTGGTGAAAACATAGTCTTTGACCTTTAGGGGTTAATCAGTCTTTCAATCTTAGATTTGCTTTTATGTATAGTAGTATGCTCTAAAAGTGCCCATCCTCTTCAAATGGACCCTGTAATTAGGTATAAAATAAACCTCAAGTGGTCCTAAAATGGATATGTGATAGACTTTAATGGACTGGAGATAAAGTGGGAGCAACTTAAAGTGTTCAAAGGTTGCTTTAAGGTTTAAATGTGGATGGTTAAAGCATGTAGTTGGGTTCATTTTTAAATGTAGTGATAGGTGGGCATTTATGTATTTAAATAAAAAACTAGCAAGCCAACTACTTTCTTTGGAGAATGCAAAATCTGAAAATTGATTGGATACGAGTATGGTCGCTTTATGGACCCTTGCTTGTTATTTATTGCAAATCCCCATGCTTATTCTTGCTTCCCCATGATCTCCCTTTACAGGCCATATGTGTGCTGATTTTGCCAGCCCTATTATCATAAATAGGTGCCTAGAACCGAAAACTTTGAAAAATCATAACTAATTCAATATTGCTTGGAAAATTATGAAACCACTTGTATTACATGCTTCATCCATTTATCTTTCTCTAAAAAATAAGCAAAAAATCTTACGGTCTACGAAAGCCTATGAAAAAGGCAAAACTTCCCGTAAATGATCCCTTTTAGAGCATGCTACCTTATGCTTTATTACTGCAGTGTACAAGTTTTGTCTTTGAGCAATGTCTCATTGTCATTGCAGAATCTTTGTAAAGATGCAAATGTTGCAGTTGAACCTTTCTGCCTTTCAGTCAACACGGCTCATCAATGGCAACAAGCCTTCGGTGAACATGGCCAGAAGCTGGTTTCACTGAAAGGAATCTACACTAAATAGTAAAATTAGGTTTCCCACACTAATTTCTCGACGTTCTACACTATATAAATATTTATTGTTTCTATACATAATTTACTACTTTTGAAACAAGTATAGTTGTAATTGGGACTTATGAACCTCCATGAGTACAAACAAAAATACTTGTAGAAATATTTGTTGACCTTGTAAAGTAATTTTCTTGAAGTAAGGCAACTTAATTGTTAAGGCAACCTAATTTCACTATTTAGTATAGTTGATAGAGTGTGGAAGAATCGTCTTGCATATGCTATGGCTAGAGTTTACATCCAGCCTTTGGAGTTCACTAGCTAGTAGGACAACAAAGGATAAGATAAATAATTTACAGGGGAAGGTGCATAAGAAGAAAGTTTATGCAATTGTTGTAACCACCCTCATAGAGGTAAGGTGTAAGGTAAACTATCCCATTACGGACTAAATGGGAGCAAGCCCATTGTGGGCAAAATTGTAATGGTGGTGTACATTTCATAACTTGAATGTACACCACCATTACAATATTGCCCACAATGGACTTATTCCCATTTAGTCTGTAATAGGGTAGTTTACCTTACGTTTTTTCACCTCTTTCTATGTGTCACTCTCCTACGTAGTTAACTTCATCATTTGTTTGTTTTTCCTAACCACCGGATTTATTGTGTAAGTTGGTTGTGCAATAGAGTACCAATCAAAATGACGTTTTTGCATTCCCAGGGAAAGAAATTTCATTGATGTCAGTTTTGACACCTTCCCAAGGGCTGAAAAATTGTTTTTTTACCATGGAATTTTTGGCACAACATCAAATTTATGTTAACAACATAAGCGTCAAAATTTCAAGGCCAAAAGATTTACAGAAAAAAGATATTTGAAATCTACCATCATGTGTAGTTGTGAGAAATTTTTTATTGGTGTCAACTTTGACACCCTCCCAAGGATTAAATTTTTTTCTTTGCCCATGAAATTTTTGGCATGGTATCATTTCTATGTTGATTATATGTGTGCAAAATTTCAAGTCCAAAAGATCCACACAAAAGATGATATTCAAAATCTACCAATATGTGTAGTTGTGAGTGAAACAATCGGGGAAACCATTTCACTACTACCAACTTTGACACCCTCCGTAGGGCTGAAAAATTATTAATCTCTAAAGGATTGTAAGGCCACCATATAGCTTCTACAACTACGTTTGTAAAAAAATTGATATGTAAACCTCACTAACACTCCATGAGCAACAAAGAGACCCTAGCCATGATTTTCTCTGCCAAATCCATCGGTGCAATCCAATCGAGAAATGATTGAGTGTGCAATTTTTGGTGAATTTTTTGAAAATGAAAAAGGCATTGTAGGTTGTTACTTTACATTCTCATATCATTTTTTCTACACCTCAAAATGATTTGAAAAAAAATTACACATCAATATTATGATGATATGCACATGTGGAAAAAAAATCAGAATTTTTGGAACACTTTTGAGCATTCCGATTTCAACATTTTGATTTCAGCATACATACAAAGTACTCCCTAATTGAACATCTTCCATCAATCTTGTCAACGGTGCCATTTTCTCAAAAATTGTGCAATTTTTTTAATCTTTTTTTATTTTGTAGGAAAGCTAAATAGTCTTGTTTTATTTCAATGGTGACAATCATTTAAATTATTCCACATGATTGAGGAATTATGCTTCTTACAAGAGCTAGTCAAGAAAACAAAGACTATGCTCAAACACCCATGGTCCTTTAGGGGTTAATTTACCATGATTTGGGGTGCATTTGCTAGAGGTACTATAAGAACCCTATGTTTTCTGTGATGTTTTCATAATTTTATAAGATGTTTTTTTGTGGACGTCAAGTAAAACAACTTGTATTTTTAAGTTAATAATAGCATCCAATGTAACATAAAATACAAGGTTCTTTTAGTGAGGGCAAAGTCAAAACTTGTCTTCATGCCTAAAAATCAACATTTTGCTATGGATTTTGTGGATGTGGTTTGTGATGGCGAATTGCTTCATTTTATGGATAAAGTTCTAGAGGGATTGCTCATAGAAGATTGGGCACTTGTCCATCATAGCAAACTATGTGAAGAATAGAGATGAACACACCTTTTGGAAAAGCCCAATTTCTTTCCTTGGGAATGCAAAAACGTCATTTTGGTTGGTACCTTAGTGTACAAAAAGTAAATGAACCTAAAATGTACCAAAATTATAACATTCAATGTATGAAAAAAAACTCTAATTTGTCTCATAAAAGAATGTAAAGCCTTAGAGATGCAGTTCTAGTATGATACGCAAGGATCAATGGCATGATAATGGATTATAAAATGGCTTCTATAAAAAAGTATATAAAATTAGTAAGACAAAGAAGGTACTTGCAGACCATATGGAAAAATATGCAATATAGAAAAAAAAATTGGCTTATATATTTAGAAAAAAATCACAATAAATAAATATACATATATGAAGAATAGATAGATGTATGTAAAGATGTATGTAAAGATCTAAAAATCCATGGAAGGAATTCCCCCCAATTGAAATTAACAATTTTTTGTGGTGTTTAAATTTTTAAATTTTTTTTAGTTTATTGAGAACGTCAAATAGTTGAATAGGTTTGCTATGATACATGCATTACAAAAATTCATGTAATAAGCTTTTAATACAACTATTGTCTTTGAAGAATAAACCTTTCATGTATGTGAATACATTTTTGGACTCATTGGCAGTTAATGCCACTTTTTAGTACATTGTGTGATAACTATGCACCATTTTCAAAAAAATTAGTTTTTAATTCACCCCCTCCTCCCCCATCCCAAAAAGTTTTAACATTTTAATTCTGGGAGGAAGGGGGGGTGAATTAAATTTTTTTTTTCCAGCCTAGCCACCTCAGCCCTCCCCCTCCCGTCTTGTAATTTTCAGGGGTGGTGGGAAGATGCAAACATTATGGGATAAATTTGTATTCTGCCGTATATATATTCTGCCTTTTGTATATGTATCTGTATTCGTACATATGCTCGTATCCATATCCGTATCCGTATCCAGATTTGTATCCAGATCCAATGGCTATAGATTTGGCAGTATCAACGGCTAAGAGCTTAGGCTTCCTTTTTTTCAAAATTATCAACGGCTAGATTTTCTTTCATCTCCCTAAATTCATGGGCAGAATCAATGGTCAGAATCCAGTCATCTGACTACATCAACGGTTGAGGGGGGACGAGGGAAACAACACAGTCTGCACGCCACTTTTCAATACATTGTTAGGAGGGCTACAACAATTTTTATATTACAACAAATTACATGCATTGAGATTGAAGAGAAGTGCATTATTATTAATTATAATGAACCATATATAATACAGGAGTTGTGTACTCGGGTGTGAAGCTTTGAAATTGTACAGGCCCCTTGCAGTACAAAATGGATTTTAAATATGCTTAGATACACTTAATATTTGACTTGATTTATAGATTGTTTTATGAAGAAAGAATGACACAATAGCTTTCTAGAAATAGAGTTTTTAATTCAATCAATGAACGGCACCAAAAGTGATAGCAATGGAAGCCCTTCTTGTGGGTGCAACACAAGAAAATCTTTCCACTAAAGATAAATCAAAACAAATGCTAGGAATTAGTTATTCGCACTTTCTAATTAAAAGTACAACAAAATCTTTTATTTTTGCAAACGGATGTCTTGTATGGAAGGAAGGGTTTGACTTTCCATTTGGATGAGCATCGCATTTTTTTGAAAAATTACTTCTACAATACATTTACATATGAACTATCAATATTGCAGCACTTTATTAGGAACAAAAAAATTGTTGTAAACAATTTGAATACAATGGAAATACGAGTTTATTTCTTCCTATAAATTGTTGACATGAACATAATTTGAAAAGTTTGTGCATGCTTTGAAGCTTCCAATATAGCATGTATACAACCACCACATGATCAGAAGTGAAGTGCAATATATTGTACTTGGCATATGAAATTCTAAACCATTTAGACATATTTCTAATCATTATGTTTACATACACACGTATTTATAGAGTAGATGCCAACAAATTACATGCTTCATTGTAAGTTCTAACTAAAAAGTAGTAAATATGAGCCAATGGGTGGCATAATTGTGGTGGACATTGCGGAAAATCTACTATTTCATCCTCTTGCTCGTGAAAACAAGACGCATTTTTTGCTTCCATCACAAAAAATGCGGGTTTCTTCTAGTGTGAATTCTATGCATGCAAGTATGCATGTTTTTTTGTACTTTTTTTCTAACACTTTGGATTTCACTTTGTTTTTTTATTCACTTTTTTCCTTACAAAGAATATAGCCTACAAAATTTTGCATTGAAATGGGCATTATAAGTTATGATAGAGTGGTATAATATAGGCCATTTTAGAAAATTAAGTAATTTCAAGGACCCTTTTATTTCTACCTTGGAGATAAATAACCCTCTAAAACTATCCCATTGCCACACGTGGTACAAGGTCATATTTGTTCTATTGAGACTTTTCATAGATTTTGAGACAAAATGCTAGTTACTGAAAAAATTCATTTTAGAAAATAGTAATTGAAACCAAAAATAAATAATGCTAAAATAGTGATTTTATAATAAAATTCTAAAGGTTGATGTTGTTATCTATTCATAAAAAAGTATTAGTAAAGAGATGAAGCGGTTTATCCTCAAGTTGAGGATAAAAATGAGACTGTGAAAAGTCTCAATATAACAAATATGACCATGTACACAAAATCCCCATAGAATGCCTGCTCGAGTGAGTATGAAAAAGATTTAAATATTAAAATGACATTTAGATGAAAGATACTAATTGTTGAATTATGAATCTAATGATATATGTCAAGACATAGTTTTTGTACTTAATTCATATTTTAAGAATCAAATATGATATTCATACAAGGGCTTTAGAGCCCTTAAGAATAAATTCATGATAAACCTTGCAATAACAATGTGAATATGCCTTAGTCAAACTCAAATCTAGTCCTCTAAACACCTATTTTTTGTGATTCATTTGAACTATTCAATTAGTGATTCAATTAGTGCAAGAATTTGAATAATTTGAGGCTTTTTATTATAATTGAATATATTTTGGATGACTATGGACTAACAAGTATGAAGAGTTGGATGAAAATTAGATAAATGTAAAATGATAATCGTACCATTTAAGATATTATGAAGATATTTCAAATTACATTACATTGGTTTTCTCTAAATGAAAATTTGTACTTCCACTAGTAGTATCCCTACCTATTTGTGAGGTTGTTTAATTTGTTTGGTTAGTTTGTTACGTTGAGATCTTTGGACCCCCGCCCATATTTTTGGTACAATTAGAAAGCTCTTTACAAGGAAGGGTGCATAGGTTTTGTTTTGTGACCTTTGGACCTAAACTATTAAATTTCAAAGTTTTTATGAATTCAAAAATTGAATTAAATTAATTTTTATTTTGAAAAAATCATGATGTTAACATTGCATGTCCAAACTTTACAAAACAAAGTCCTTGCAATCTTTTGTACATAAAGATTTTTATTTGTGCCAATTTTGTAGTGTTGGACCTACAATGTGAAAGTTACCATTTTTTTAAAATTAAAAAATTAAATTAAATTATCTTTTATTTTAGAAAAAACATAATTTTCACATTGCATGTCTAAATACCACAAAATAAAGTCTTTGCATTCCTTTGTGCATAAAGCTTTCTATTTGTACCAAGAACACAACTTCTCACACTAATGTGTGAAAGCTATTGAATTTCAAAGTTGTAATGAATTAAAAAATTAGAAAATTATTTTTACTTTTATTTTGGTTGTAGCAACAGCACAAAGCATACTAGTTTTTAGTAGTTTTTCTTAATTTTTAAATGATTGAAAATTAGAGTTAATATATGGGTCACACTAATCAGAATAATAAAATAATCAAGTAAGTAATCAAGTAGAAAATTTTGAAGATATAGTGTTAAATTATTCCCTATATCATATTGCAAAGTTGAAAATTTCTAAATATTCCATAAGTCTAGACCCATTTTTATTGAAAAAATAAAAAACTATCTTTAAATATTAGAAATTATTTAAAACTTTGAAGATGCATTTGTTACTTGTACAAATAGAATTTCAAGACTTTTGGTTGAATCAAAGATACATTATCATTTTCGGAATCTAAATTAATCTATAGTTTACCATAGAAATTGCTTCTATATTGAAACTATAATGTTATTTTAATTTCAACGTCACAAATATCAAATGTATTTTTCAAGTATCAAATTGTTTGGTATTTTTGAAGTGCAATTGGCCAAATTTCTCTTTGGTAAGTTTGATTTGCTAAACCCTCTATAATTTTTGTTTTTTAGCTTGCTTTTGAAGCGGTTTATAGTTTTCATTGTTGAACATGTGAATTTGAAGGGTTTTTTAATATCTATTCAAGGTACTTTGGATGCACTTCCAATGATATTAATTTTGAATTCTAATTACATACAAGTCAAAAGTTACAAGTAAATTTGGAGGGCCAATATAACCGGTTGGACTGAGGATGCTCTGAGACCCTAGAAGGCGTGTACAGTACGGAGTTCTTCAACTTTTTGAAAGAAATCGAAAGAAAACGGAAAGAAAACCGGTGAAAAAGGAAAGAAAAGGTGAAAAGAGAAAAGAAAGGGACAACGAAGCTCACTACAGACTGGATCGTTCACATCTCTGCTGTAGCCTCATTCCGCAGTGGCGGAGATGGAGAACCAGACACCGCAACCGCGCGGGCTTTAGAATTCTCTTTTGTTGTGCTGCGGAATCACCGCCACCGGTATGGAAACAACCACAATCATCTCATTCAAGCCACAGCGCTCAATCGTTTCCTTCCTTTTCTTGCAAAAGCAGTGAATTTTTAGGGTTTGAGGGTGGGGTGGGGTGGTAGGGTTTTAGTTTTGCGGGCATCGGACGTCTGTGGATTGAGATTTAGGGTCTGGGAAAGGGAGAGAGAGCGATGGTGAAGGTGAAAGGCATCGAGTGGAACCACGTGATCGTGATCAAGGAGCCGGAGAAACATGGCATGGCGACGCTGGTTCGGTGCATCCACTGCGACAAGGAGTTTCAGGGGAATGCGATGCGGATCCGAGCGCATTTGCTGGGGAACAAGCGGCAGGCGGGCGTGACGGGGTGTCCCACGGTGCCGGACGAGGCGCGCGAGGAGCTTCGCTTGATTGAGATCGCCCGGGAGCAGACGCAGAAGAAGCGCAAGCCCGGGGGGGGCAAGATGCGGGGCTCCGCGGGAGGGCCGCGCGGGGCGTCGTCGGCGTCGGACCATTCGTCCGGAAGCGCCGAGCATTTCGACGGGAAAGCGCTCACGTCGGGGCGGAAGGGCGACCGGATGAGCTCGCAGCAAGAACTGCTTTTGCGGATGGTACAAAAAACTATGCCTTATGAGTTTTATTTGAGGTTTCTTCTCTCTTCCTTTTCATTTCATTGACATTAGGGCAGTCGCAGTAGTTTTCCTCTGGTTCCCCCAGTTCGCTGAAGACTTCACGTGGCCCGCTCTCATTGGTGGCCCATTCTCATTGGATAACTTGCTCAGCTTCCCCGAACTGGCTGAAGATCTTGTACTCATCGTTTGTGCACGTAAGCTTTTCCTGAATTCATCGATGATCAGGCCGGCTAGTGTGACTTTCCTTAATAGTAACTGCGCGAAACAAAACGCAACACTGAACCGAAGCCAGGAATCCCTACATTTACAGAACGACGTTATCCTTGGTTAGAAATTGATTTTGCTTGCAAATGCGATTTTTGTGTGTTCCTTGGGAACGGGTTCACTTTCTTTAACCCTGAACGACCATGAGGCCCAAATTTGGCCTTATGTTTTTCTTAGCAGTTTTGAGGAAGTTACATCGGAACTTTCTTTCCTCCAATTTTGTTTTTTCTTTTGACCAACTTATGAAATGTTCTTCACTGGGTGATGTTATAAATTTTGGCCTCATCTGAATTTTATGATGAATTGAAGAGGTCACTTTTTAAATCATGAATTGTTGGTCTTTCGGGATTAGCTTGCGATGAACGTCATTGAATTTGATTTTCCCTTGCCGTCGTGAATGACTCTTTGGATTTCGGCGGGAGGTTTAAGTTTTCTGATATTAGAGCGGGGATTGTATCCGCAATTGTTAGTTTCCTATTTGCCCAGACTGCAGTTTTGGACTCTAAGCTAGTAGATTCATTTTGAAGGAACGTCAATCATTGTGTTTGGAATTGTCTGAGATTTTAAAACCTTAAAAGCGTGGTTAAAATCCTTTTAATCACCTTGCATCTTCTTTAGCTCGGCTTTTAGGAAAGGTACGTTTGTGAGTGATGATGTACGCTGAGAGATATTGAAGGACAAGTAGCTGTTGCGAAGTGAGGGTTGACCTGGGGCTGCACTGGTTAATTTGAGTTAGTTTAAATCGGTGATGTCATTGAAATTTTAAGCTTTTTGTCTCATGCTTGTTGCTTCAACTTAAGCAATTTAAAGTGGTTCATTGTTTCAATAGAGGAGGAAATTTAGGGTCTCCTTTATTTTTTTGTGTTTAGTATGTCAGTGTAATGAAGTCTTTTCTCTTGGTACCTAACCCAAGTAATTATCACAGAGGGTACTTACTAAACGGGTAAGAAGAGAGAATAGATGATTTTGTTTGTAGGAAATATTCAATTTTGCATTGTCATGCACCGGGAAGGGGCCTTGCATATTGGCATTTTCGTGGATGTTTGAAACGTTCGTTCTGGAGCATTTTTGATGAGCTTGGGACATATTACAGGCTAGTTACCTTCATGCTTAACGCAAGAGGTCACGCTTGAACGTACTCGGATGAGTCTCTGGGACTGAGTCGCAGAGAGCCTTGAAATTAAAAAACATCGTGTGAATTTCTTGATACTGCTGTTGTAAAGATGGGCATATGGGCATGCGCTAATCTCTTTTTGAGTCTGACGAGGTTTCTGTATTGTTTTCCTTATGCGTTGGATTTGTTTGGTCTTTTCAGCATTTTGTGTGAATCTGATATTGTGATTTAGCATCCTATGACGTGAAACTGTTTGTTTTGTTGTTTGTCAGAGCTCCATAATCGCCTCCATAGACCTTGACACCTTCTTTGAAGGTTTTGGACTTCGCCCTGAAACCGTCGTCAAAATTAAGGAGATGGGATTCACTGCAAAAACTCTCATGTCTAATCTTGATGAACTCCCATCTTTATTAGAGTCGATTAACCAACATCACCAGCTTACGCTTGGTGAGGAGTGGGGGATCAAGGGTGCTGCAAAGAAGTGGCAAAGAGGTGACAATATGAATCATATCTTTTTTGATGTTCGCATTGTCTGGTGTTGTGGATGCATCTGCCTGACATGTGTATTTGAAAGCAAGGTTTTCGACCAGATCTTCTGCATTTTACTTGTATGCTTCTGCATATGTTTCTGTCTACTTGAGGAACTCTTATTGTGGCTTATAACTCATTCTGTTTGTGTGTTGAAATGCAGAGCAAATGTTTTTTGCACAACCAGAAGATGAGAAATGGCCGGAATCGGAGGATACATGTAAGGAAGTGGCATGCATTGGTGAGTTTGTTCGGACTCTATCTCCCTTGGTAGATTACCACTGACTAATACCCCTATTGCTCTCTAGACTAGTCCGCTGTGATTAACTTTCCAATTCTTTCTGAATTTTGGTTTTGTTTGATGTAGCTCAAAGCTAGCGCCCATCGATGCTTACACAGACATGGTCCTCAGATAGTGAAGAAGTGACACAACTCGACCCCTATCCTAAGTGGATGCAGCAGCAACAACAGGGGCAACAACTGCAATCACCGCATTTAGTATCACCTTCGAGCCTTACAGCTCCTAATTTATCCCCACCAAATCCAGGTGTCACAGATGTAAGATCACGTGTTCTGCGTTTCACTTGTGCCTTTCTGTTCGGCATTCTGTGGCTTTTCATCACAATCTTCTCTTCACTGCTCTGACAAATGTCAGTGCTGCATGTATTCTGTTCGTCTTTGAAGTCTACGTTTATTGTCTCTACCCCAAGGGCAGAAATTATGTTCACAAAAACCTACACAATTCTTGTATTCAATATAATGAAAACAACAATTACATGTTGGGGTCCATCATTCCAAACACTGAATTTCTTGCATCGAATAGATTTGTGACATGTGGTTATAGGAATAGTGGTATTCTCAGATGTGACAGGTTTTTTGAAATTGTCAATTATTTAGGAATATATTGAGGATTGAATGGAAAGAGACATGGAATTTCTATTTGGAGCAGAGACTCTTGCGATTAGCCGCTTGTTAACCTATGAATATTTTTTGCTTCTTTTGCAGGTTGGACCAGGTGGATCACCAGAAAGGGGAGGCTACTATACGAATTTGTTAGCGTACCAAGCTAACCAAGGAAATGGCCGCTTTGAGATGTTGAGGGAAGTAGACGTCGCTTCGCAAAGACAAGCAGCACAGGTCAAACATACTTTTGACCATGGCGCTGCGACAACATTTTAACTTCTCACTAAACTTGCGAAGAAGAGCATTTCGTCCCTCCAGATCGAGTTTGAGGATAGAGGTCTGCTGAAGACACCAATTTTTCCAAGTGCCGCCTTCAGCTGCACGAGTGAGTTCAGAGAAGCACTTTGTGTTTGCAGTCGGACAACAAAACGCAGATTAGGTGCTGGAACAGTAACTTAACCATTTTTCTTTTTGGCCCTTTGATCCTCGTTTGATCATAACGAGGCGTAGCTGTAACAAATTTACAACAGATTCACTTGGATTTTCTGGAGGAAGTACAGAAGGTTCATGGCAACGAACTTGCCATTTTGATTGATATGTTTTGTGATGACCATGCTATTATGTGCATGAATACTCAGGTCTTATCGACAGGGTATAGTCTGTTGATGTATATATCAATTATTATGGCAATACAACTACTTCCTTTCTTTGGTGGCAATTGAGTTCCATGCTGTTCTGTTGTGGTTTACTTGAAGACCCTTTATTTTCCATTTTCTCTTGAATTGAGGTTTTGCTTATTGAGTAGTGGTGCATGGAGTCTGTGATCCTAACATTTAGGGTAGTGACAGCGTGAGTGTCCTTCATTGTAAGAAATGTTAGAGAACTTGAGATCTGACTACAAGCAGGTTTGCTGAGGTAAACACCTAAATGTGTTTGAATAAGGGTTTGAGAATGGGTTCTTATTATTCAACTGTGAAAGCTTTTGCAGTTGCAATGGGATTCTAGATTCTCTTAGAATGCATTTTTTGGGCTCCTGCTGTATGAATAAACTTTGAATTGTCTAATTGTTGAAAATAGGTGTATTTAAAATCAATCCTAGGCTCATGTATGGAGTTTGTACATTTTAGGTGGGAATTTGGATGGAACAATTTTACAAACAGGTCACATGTAATTTATACGAGGCTTTCTTCTTTGAGGCATAACCTTGTACCAAATCCTGT
The DNA here is from genome assembly GCA_951230915.1 of Antitrichia curtipendula. NCBI lineage: Eukaryota > Viridiplantae > Streptophyta > Bryopsida > Hypnales > Leucodontaceae > Antitrichia > Antitrichia curtipendula. The sequence goes on from OX579641.1 coordinate 12,113,895, forward strand.
AGCTTTTTTCATGTTCAAGACTATCCTTCATCTTTCAAGAAGCAATAAATATAGTAACTTAAGGAATCTATTCAATAGTTTTGAATCTCATTGTAAATTGTTGTTGCCACAATATAGTAAAATAAAAGTAAAAATTAATTTCTAAATTTTTTAATTCATGAAAAATTCAAAATTCAATAACTTTCACATTGTATGTCCAAACGCCACAAAACAGATGGGCTACATTGTTTGTACAAACAAACAAACAATTTAGCCCTAGGCCAATGGCCCAATTTTTGTGTTGATTTAGTCATGATTGTTTTTTTAAAATATATTTTAAATGATTTATGTACAATTTACTATAAAAAATTTGAAGTTGTTTGTTTAAACGTTATAAAAATAGGGCCCATGGTGATTTAACATTAGTAGAGGGTTTTTTTAAGATTCATGGATCAAAAAGAATCTAAGAAATGATTTTCATTTGTAAAATTTATATTAAACCATCTATATATACAATGTTCATTGTTTTTGATACATGTTTAGCAGGAAGCACTTTTAACAAATGAATGGATGTTGTCCAAGAAAGTGCAACATACAATTGACCATGGAAGAACACCAGGGTCCACAAATCCACAACTACACTTTTAACAGATTGACCTTGAGATTTGTTGATTGTCATAGCAAAAGCTAATTTCACAAGAAATTGTCGTCTAAAGAAGTTGAAAGGTACTTCTGTTGTTGTTGGTTGTAGTGTAATTCTTGGAATGAATGTTGTTTAGGTGGGAATCTGGATGGAACAATTTTACAAACAAGTCACATGTACGTGAGGCTTTTTTCTTTGAGGACCAACATTACATGAAAACTATAAATTAATATCTTTTTTCATGTTCATGACTATCCCTCATCTTTCACGAAGCTATAAATATAGTAACTTAAGGACCCTTAAGAACATCAATAGTTTTTAACTTCATTATAAATGTAATATGTATTGATGCAAAAATTTGTCTAGTAAATTAATTTCATATCCAAGCAACAATTTTGACTTAAAATATTTCTACAATAGATACCAAAATAGGGTGATTGTATGGAAAAAAGAATTTTATAAAATATTTGTACTTTTAGCATCTTTTCAGTTTTTTTCCAAAAAAATTAAACACTTCATAAAAATATTGAACCTACTATCTGAGTGTGACATTATAACTAACTTAACATTATTCAACAATGCGCTAAGGGAACTATAGAAATCATCAAAGCCCATTATTAAATTTGTTGAATTAAAGTTACTACCAGTTTCTTACTTCCTTTCAAAACCTATAAAAGCTAATTTCTTAAACCTTAAAAATTGTTTGTTGAATTTTCAACCAAAAGCAAAAGCAAAATATTCTTCTTCTATGATTTTATTCTTAGAAATAATCAACCTTACAAAACCTGATGAGGGGATTTGGATCCATTTTCAATGTTAGATGTTGGATATTCCCTCCTTGTAATATTTTTTTACTTTCCTTCATAAGAATATAGAAAATCCAAGGATCACCTTATAATATGAAGAATGCATCTCTTGTGCATACTATTGGAGGGACAAAAAATGTCCTTTTTCACAAATAGAAAGCTTTGAAGGAGATAAAAAAATTTGTTTTTCATCTAAGAAATTTTGGACTCATTGAGAGGAGTAGGAGTGGTATGCAAGTGTGGGCACCAAAATTCAATGAATGATGACAACAATATTTTTAGAGAAATGTTAATTTCCAAAATATAAATCACCATGTAGTGTATTTTGAGAATTTGTGATCCTTTCTCTAAATTTGAATTTAATCCATAAAGATGAGCCCAAATATTGAAATGAAGTTTATTAAGACCATATTCTATTCTGCAATCTAAATTTTTTTTAAATTACTAAAAAAAAATGTTGTACTAAAATTTGAACTTCAAGCCTACAACCATGGAGTTCTATTTTCTAATTTTAGAATGACAAGATAAGTTTATTTTTGCACTGTGATATTCTAAACTATAATGTAAAACTATGGAAAAAATTTCAGACTTTTAAAGCATATACAGTATATGATATTAATTTTGTTTACTTTTTTTCAAAAATTAATAGTAATTTCAAATTCTCACAAAAGAATCTGGAATTTTTAAGCCTTATAGAGGAAATGTGAATTAATCTCTGAAAAATAAAAAATAAAGATTTCATTCATTTTCCAATGGCAAAATGAATCATCCAAAATAGAGGACTTGATGTTTGCCCAACTCGGTCATAGACTCTGGCGTTTCTGCAATATAGATTGATATGCAATTTACTCACAAAATGAAACATATTTTAGAATTCATGATTCACGTGTATCTTGATAGAGAATCTTGCGCAAATAATCCCTTATCAAAATAGTACCAATATGCAGTAATAAAAGTTACTCCGTACAACCTGATGAATGAGAAAGTAATCATGTTATGAATACAAGTCGCAAGCCTGTTGAATGAGCTTTTGTTTGAAAAAAAGATTTGAGTGTCTAAGTGTGACTAAATGTAGGACTTGTATGTAAATGAAGGAATTGTATAAACATATTGGAAAGCCAATCCCCCCATAAAATCTCAAGCAAAAGTCTGCACACCAAAATGAACTCAGCAAAAAGGAGCTATAATCAGACTAAAAAAAATTCAGCAACAATAGGTGTTGCACCCCTTCAAACATTGAGATTTTTTCAAGAGAATGCCGCCGCATATCCCAAAATGTTGTTCGACCCAATATCTGAAAGCATGCAAACCAATGATTTGTAATGCCCTTTAAGGGATAAGCCTGAGCCCCCAAAGATCAATAGGACTTGCATGAAAAGACCCACTTCAATTCGTCTGCAGCCTCTCACAATTTCAATTAATCAGATCCCGGCGGCATGGCACTTGAAATAAAATTAAGAGTTGCAGTGCCTGAATGTTCCTTAGCTTCCTTACAAAACCATAAAAGTTCACATACCTTCGTTGAAAAGTTACTATACTACCGGAACATTTAAATTATACTACAACCGTACTAAATCCTATAGCTACAAAACCTTATTGACAAATCATAAGAAGTATCATACAGCGTTCTCTACGTAATTGGGAAAAAGAGGAAGAAGAGGAAGATACAAGGCAGGCAAGCAAGCAAGCGCAGAGAGGTTTTACAAAGTTAGATGTCTTGGTTGGTAAGGTTGGGTGGCAGTACGAGAAGCTCGGCTCAACCGCTCACGGCGAGCTTCAATCACACAAATGCAACGCACACTGGTCAGATTAAGGCATCCGCTTGTGATGACAGACCTCCGCTCTGGACATGTATGCAGTTGTGGAAAGGTATCACACAAGGCCTGCACAGCTTGAGCGGACAAAGCCGTGCAGCCACTAAGGTTGAGTGACACTAGGCCATAGCCTGCAGGATCCCTTAGATAGGAAGTATCAAACCCCCCACCCTTGGATGTACTGATGGCGTTGCTACTGCAGCTGCTTCCGCTGCTGGAACTGCAGCTCCCTGCGCTGCTATAGCCGAAGGAACTTCGGCTGGTGGTGGGATACTCGTTGCGGTCCCGAACTCTCGTGTTGGAGCCTGTGCTGCTGCTCCGCTTGTTGCTTCGCAACGCGTCTCTGCGTTTGCTGCTGTTCACGAGGGAGTAAATGGCGAGGTCGGTGATGTTGCGGCAGCAGTGGAAGCCCAGGACTCGTAAACGAAGGCAGTTGTCGGCCAAGATGATTACACTTTGATCTGTGGGTGGGCAAAGTTAGTGGAAACGTCCGAGCTGGAGAACAATACTGGGTCGATTATGGCCCTTGGTCTGAATTCTAACTATCCTGAGTAAAGACGGTATTATCAGAAAGTTTGATGGACGCAAAGTTGTTCCACATAAGATCGATGACATATTAAGTAAAAGTTGTGTTTGACAAACCTGTAATCTGTAGGCACCCACAGAAATCAACAAATCGTAAATCGCGACACCCACGTGCCAATGCGGTTACACCCATATCTGTTATTTTTTCACACCATCCTACATTCAGGTATTGCAACCCACTGCAATTTTGAGCTAAAGCCTGCCAAGCAAAATTCGCAGCGCCTGTCAGCAATGCCTCCACCAGCCCCAGTGAGCTTGCCGAGATCTCAAGTAGAAATTAACAAAAATGAACACAAGAAAGGAGATAGAAAGGCAACTCAGTTTCAAAAGAAATTACACAATATCAGAGATCAAATGTTGTGATGTGTCACAAGCTTGAAGACCTTACCACCAAAGCAGCATCAGAACCGGCATTATCACAACCACAGAGGTTCAGGTGCCTCAGGTGCTTGCAATGCTGCGCAAGTCCAACAAGTCCAGCTTCAGAAACGCCCACACAACCACTAAGGTCCAGCTTTTCCAGTAAAGCGCAACCATTGGAAAGAGCGATTAATGAAACATTCGTAAGGCGTGTTCCATTCGTCAAGTCCAAGGATCTCAATTCATGCCAATGAGCAACAGCTGCTCTCATAGCATCGTCCGTGAGATACGAACAGCGTCGAATGCTGCAATTTTCGAGTCGGGAGAATTTATGCGCCACAGATTGCACTAGGTTGCTCACGCTTTTTTTACACCTGAACAATCGACTCTTTCAAGTTTAAATTTCAATAAATGGTCCATAACGAACTGGGGAATCATAATTAATCAGATGAAAGAACTGTGATTCTTACCATGCAAAAGAAAGGTCAGTAACGCCCGCACAAATGGAATCTCGCCAACCAGTGCACACCCCTGTGGCTACCACCACTGTCCTATCATCCCCGAGTGCTAAAATTCGAACTAACAGCTCCATTGGCATGTCCTTCCACTTAGATTCAGTCATATCCCCCTGTTTTTCGTCTCCAGCATCCTCTGACCCCATGCCTATAATTCTTTTCTGCATCATCTTCTTCCACCTATGTTTCATATCACGAGGAGCCGACTCCATCTCATCATCTTCAGAGACCCAGAACGGGCCGGAACTTTGAGGCAAACCTTTCCACGTCATCCTCTCGAACATTCCCAAGGAATCCAAGTCACTACCGTCGATACCAACTTCAGATGTGTAGTACCCAGCTTGAAGGTCATATATTTGCCCTGAACAAGTAATCATAAGCCAAATCTTTGACACTTAAATTCAAAGGCAATGACGGTGAATGCGAAAAACTAATATATAATAATAACTAACTCTTAATTAAAACGGGGGGACTGAACCCTTGTATTCACCGAAGATCGGGTATGACGAAAAAAATATCAATTTGAAATGCCCGATGTTTGTAACAGTCCTTCATACACAATCCTAATTCAGAATCGCTTTTATTGTAAGCATCCATCGTTTCATTCTCAGCTTAAAGTACCAAAGTCTTTCATTCGGAACCATTAGGCTAAACAAGTTGAGATTTTGTGGAAGTCGAGCAAATGTCACCACTACAAGAAGTAAAGCTTATCCGCGCATGCGTCAAAAATTCTTCCCGGCTTTGAATCAAGAATCAACAATGATCACCTCTCCCTAACTCACTCATGATCCTCAACTCATCACCACGTAAATTGAAAAAAATGCGACACTGATAGGATGCATAGTTCTAAGAAATTATGCTAGCTACGTGACTGTACTGTATGTTCATCCTTTAAAGCCGCTTATGGCAAAAGACTTGCAACCCTAATCACATGTCCAAAATAGTCCAGCGGACGTACAGTTTTGCCAACTGACCATGGGAAGTCTCAAATCTCAAGAGATGTTATGGACAAGGCTCTTGAAACGGGAGTGAGAAAGAACAACAAACTGACAAGAATTCGTCCACAAATTGCAGAGACAGAAGAGAAGATACCAGCCACACCAAATCACTGAACAATCTTCATAAAAGATCCGTCATTCAAAAAAGACCTAGGTAACCTTTACCCTAAACAAGTCTCCTAAATTTAGTCGAATTTTTCAAAAGGGCCTTCCCAGCAGAAGTAAGCAAGAAACCAAAAAGCAAAGCGCCGTTTGCTCACCTTCTCTGGAGTCCATGTTGATCTAGTTCCAACGCCTTCGCCCAATGAATTTATGCATCCACTCGATTGCGGCGTCAAAGGCAAAACGATACTCTGCAAATTTCACAAAAGTAGGTGAATAACACACAATTGAACACTATGCCAACATGCTAAAACGATTGGAGGCACACAACCGTTCGCTTCAAAACAAAATGCACGCAGCGACATAAACAACAGGACGCAAATGGATGGGAATTCTATTTCCCTAAGAGGACGAGAAGAAGAGTCCAATCAAGTGACCTACTGTCTCCTCCATAACCAAAGTCATTCCTCAAATCCAGAGCACTCTCTTGCCTTCACATGATGAGCTGTAAAGCCAAAAGAAGAAACAGAGAGCTTGAACAATTACAAAACCAAGAGGTGCGAGCGACTGTAATCGTAGATAAGAGAACGCTGTGAGACACACGGGTGTGCAGAAGACGGAATAGAATTATACCCGACCCGAACTGCGCGAAAAGAATTCTCCTTAACAACAACAACACTGACTCCAACAAAACCAGACCATTGCTAACTCACCGCTGGACTCAAAAGAATGTTAATTAATCACCAACTCCGCCGTCGCCATGTCCAGCGACACAAACTGCAACTAAAGAAACGCGCATGAACGCAAGCCGAGGGAATTCAATACCATACCAAGTATTAAAGTCGCTCCAACAATCGAAATTCTTTACAATCGAAAAACAAACAAATTGGCGACTCACACCTACTTCTTCACCAGCCGCACTTCCTTGAGCGCAATTGTAAAGAAAGAACGCCGAACAATGGAAACTTGCTTCACGAAAAATCCGAAAGCGATCAATTCTCTACGAAAAGTAAAATTCTCCAATAATATCCTCACCAAAAGCAAGCCGCTCCCAAACCCGCGCGGATCAAAACGACACTCCAAATTTAGAATCCTCGCGGCCCGCTGCTCTCATAGAAAAAAAACGTCTCACATGCAACAGACGAAAGGCAAGAACACTCCAAGTCTCCGAGGATTACTAAGTTGCGAGAATCACGAACGAAGTAAGCAAGCGGCAGAAAGAAGAAGAAAGAGTCGCGTTCTCTGAACTCAGGACACGGTGACAAGAATTGAAAGAAGAATTGGGAGACTTGCGAGACGCAGCATGAGAAGGTGACACGACGACTGACGATGGTGTTGCTGTCTGGTTGTCGACGTTGCGCGCGAGCGATTTCGGCTGTGGAGGAATCCGAAAGGGGAAGCAAAACGGGAAGAAAGAGGAGCTTGGAGAAGCTGCGAGGTGGAAGCAAGCTAGGCAGGGCAACCTCCAATGCCACGCTTCCTGGTTCCCTACGGTGTGAACGGGACACTTTTGGAGGTCGCGTTCACACCTTTGGAGGTCCAAGGGTTTGGGGGCAGAATCTGCAGGCGCCGCCTACTGCCTATACTGAATATTCTACTACTGTACGTACGGAGTATTATATTGGATTGGATTGTCCTCAACATGTTATAGACCAATCATCTAGTAGATATTCTCAATTTCGTGTGCCTACCTAAAAGTAAAAATCTTGAAAATAAAGAGGTAGAATTTACTCATCTTTGAAGCATTAATTAGCCTAAATTGTAATTGCAACGGATTTTGCACTACAATGTCAAACCTATTGTGTGGATAATTTACTTTGCAACCATTAACCATTATAAAGGCAACTAAACAAATACAATGAAGGAAACAACTACATTGAGTAGGGATTTTAAGGGAACCTGTACTAATTAATGGACATTACACACTATATAAATATCTACCTTTGTTGTACATCAATAGTTATTGAAATGTTCAGGGATTGCACATCATGTTTGAAACATCTATAGTTTTCTACAATAAATCCCTTTAATTTTTTGGTTCCCTTAATATCCCTATTCAGTGTAGAACTTGATGAAGCAAGTATCCAAAACACAAGGATTATAAAGGAGATAACTAGGATACAATAGGACAAACTTTTAAAAAAGAATGGGGTCAAGAAGATCGCTAGATCTGGGCCACCAATGCAAAATAAAAAATAATTTTTTTTCACTACTAGCCTAGATCTAGTGGCCCTCTTTATACCTCATTCTTTTTCTAATGCATCCAAAATACAACATCGAGATATTAGGGGGTCAATTATATGAATCTAAATAAGAAAAGAAAAGAAGTTTTCATTTGCTTAACTTCACAAAAAATAATGTTTTATCTAAATTAGGTTTTTTCCTAAATTAAAATTATTAGGTGAAGTTTATTTAAACTACTATAATAGTAAGATACATCAAAATTAGGACATGCTATAGAAATCTATTAAGTTAGACTATAGAAAATCATAATTAAGTCATTGTTATATCCAAAAAGTAAACAATAAAGTCATAGCTTTTAAAATCTTTTATAAATTGTCAATAAGATCCAAATGCATTTATAGAAATTTAATAATGAAAACTACTAAAACTTACAAATAAAATCCAAAAATATTTAGTTATGAATAATGAAGAAACCTCATTCATAAATACCTTTATAAAGTCAAGGACAAAAGGATTCATTCTTTATTGAGATCCTTCCCTACAAAGTCAATATTTCACCAAATATTACAATTATCTACATACATATTTTGAAAGCTATAAAAGAAAGACAAAAGATATTAAATTTAGAACCGTATCAAACAAATACTAATAGTAGTAGTAAAAAAAAATTAAAATGCATAAATTAAAATCACAATTAAAAGTCTGTAGAAGTTGTTTTAAATCCACACCAATCTACTACCAATTTGATACTAATTCATTCTAAATCTAGAACACTCATTTGATTTGAAGCACTTTTAAATTCTAAAGAGTAGTCTAGAGCCAAAACAATGTTGTTCAATGTTGATGAGCATGGCACAATCCTTGGGAATTATAGGTACAAAATTGTGCTTGGCAGGGGTAAAAAGATGGTAGTGCAATTGCCTACACCTTTCTTAGTTTTTAAAATATATAGTTAGTTTTAAATTTGGTGGAGAGTTTGACTCTAAAAAAAAGGTCCAAGTGAAGAATGGACTTTTTTAAAGGAGTGAAAAAATATAATTTTAAAATGAAAAATTCAACCATACAAATTTGTACTAGACTACTATGAAAATGTGTGGAAAATATTTCAGAACTTTGACAACACGGATTGAAAGATTATAACATTAGAATTTAGAAGAAAATATATATTTCAAATCTTATCCAATAAGGCCAGCAGACTTTAATTCCTTCCAGAGGGAGATTTTTGGACTACACATAGTTATTTTGGGGACATTTGCATCTTGTATCATGTAAGTTGCATACCTACCAAATTCCAAAAATTAGAAGAGGATTTTTGCATATATTGTCCAAAGTTATCTAGGTTGTCTAAAACATTCAAAGTAGTATAACTTTTAATCTGGGCATCTAATTGGAGAAAAAATTATATTCCTACTAATGGGGTACATGTTCACTCCTTATTTCAAAATTTTGTGAACATCTGCCCCAAGTTGACTACATGAGATCTCATATGTATGTTGAATTATGACTTGATCCTTTAGGAGTTAAATAGTAGTTCTAAATTTTTTTCAAAACATAAATTTTCTTTAGGATAAGTCTTGAAGGTAGGCTAATCCAAAGCCTTACTCCTTAAAGACTAAACTTCTCAATTGTGACCTAATAATTAAGGTGTACCCCCAAATGCACCACTGGCGCTAAACCGCCATCTTCACCCTATGTACATCTCTAAAATCAATTATGTACCTATCTGGAAGAAACTGTTTTAGAACCAAACTTTGTTCCTTTGTAATTTTTGCATACAATATCCAAATGCCATGTTCTTTGGTAGCGTTAGAACCTCCTTTCAAGTGCCAACAAGAAAATATGCAAATTCGACCAAGTCTAATAATATAAAATAGGCACATGAGCAAAAAGTGGAGGTTTTGGGGGTATCCGCCAAGGCTTTTTTTTGGACTTGTGTCCCCTTTGTTGGCTTTACTGGAGAGGCCAGTTTTTGGAGGGATGAAACCAGATAGGTCAGATTTCTGACAGTCTAGCGAAATTTCACCCCAAAAAACAACCCTGGTACCCGCTTTAAACAAGTGATTCTGAAAAACTATGACCTAATAAAGCATGCCTAAACAAGTGCTTCTGATTTCCGTAGATGTGACTGCTGTGAGCTCAAATAGATCAACGAGTTCAGGACTTCCTGGAATCTGGTTCTTTGGCATGCAATCCTTTCACTTATGAACTTACGTCCCCTGATTCCGTGCCCTTCTTTTTATGTTATCCATCTGCATATTGGGTCAATGGCTTGAATGTGTAACTAGGGTGACGCGGATCAATGTCAGGGAGAATCACCGGTTAGTTCATTGTCAGCTAGTGGAATTGGGGAAAAAAATCGGTTGTAATTTGAAAACATAGAAAAGAATCCAATGAAAAAAATTTATAAAACTTCTACTTGGAGTAACAAGAATAGAGAAAAAGAGAAGAATTAGACTTTCTACTTAAAAAAACAGTTCAATATGGGAATGAAAGAAAATGGCTGATAAAATTCAAAAAAATACCTTGAAACGTAGATGTGGATTTTCCTCCTAGTAGCAAGGATCCAGTGACTAACTTCATTAAGGGAATAACTGTCTTACACTTACTAATGACTAATGATGCATAAAGGTTTCAACAACGTGACAATATATTAATAATCCCAATTCAACTCATCTCATCGGTCACAACTTCTACAATAGGCTCCCAAATCAGGCCTCACCACTTTACATTAATTGGGGCCGGAGGGTTGAAGTAGGGCTGGATCGAAGGCCCAAATTCATACAAATTGGGACGGCCTAGTATAAACTATGCCTAAATTAGGATTCATATTCAACTATGAAATTGAATCAAATCAAATCAAACCAATGAAATTTTTTATTAAAATGACAATATTCTATAAGCCCTTTTCTATTCATTTCTAGAACAAATATAGATTTCAAACAACACGGTTTTAAACATGAAAGTGCTAAATTTGTGGAATACTGCCTTTTTAACAATCGGGTTCCCAATGATTTCATATGTTTGAATAAAAAAATTTTAAATCAACCCAGTGAACCCGCATTGTAATTTACCTGAACGGAAGTTACTTCATTGAAAGGGTCAGGTAAATTAACTTTAGGTAAAAAGGTCAATATGGTCAAAATGGTCAATTCAGTGCATTTCTTTTTGACTGGTGGAAACTGGAAAAGGTTCAAATAGTTGGGGCAGTTGACAGTTAATTCTCTCCACTGTTGTAGCTTTGAGGGAGTTCTTTCTTTCTTTTCTTTTGGGCAGTGCAGAAAGCGATTTTCACTAGAGTGATGCAGCTATTTACATCGATGGAAATGAATGAAACCTGCAATATATGGATGAAAATTCATTTGTTCGTCTAAAAAAGAGTGTACATTCATTCAAAATAGAGCAAGACCATTCCAAATTTGGTAGCAACTCGGAGCGATGAAGAAAGAAGAATATCTTGCCAAATATTGCCTATAAAAAGTTTGCATTGCTTTTTAGCAAAATAATTTTTAAGAAAAAAATCCTACTTATAGGGTATTGAAATCTTTTAGCTCATAGTTTCCGTACAACAAAAATCTATACTATTAATACTATTAAAACAATAATTGTTTGTATGTTTATTTATTTGTGATGTATGTAAGGATCTTCTAAATTATCGGGTCAATGGAAGCATCCTTGGTGCCGTTAGAAAGCCCTTGGTCAAAGGAGGTGCACAAAGCAAGTTTTGTTGTGTTTCAACGTATGGGTGAGATATATTGAATTTCAAAGTTTTTATTGCACAAAAATTATAAAACTTGTTACGGAGAGCTATAGGGCCATTAGGCCAATAGGTTGATGAGCTATGGAATACTTCATCTCTCGTGACATTGCTATGAAACTTTTATTTTTGTGTTTATATTTTTTTTTTACTTAAAAAATGTTTGTTGATACTTTACTTTTATTTTAAAATTTATTTGCCAATACTTTTGCTATTTTTGTATGCCCAAAAGATTGTAAAAAGGAAAAACATAATGCAAAAATTGATGGCACATACATGATATTAGATGTTAGTGCTATGGATGATTTGTGATATTTAAAGGTTTGAAAAATGGGTATAAAAGTAGATTTAAGGAAGGCTTAGCCATGATATTTGTGGCAATTACAAATGGAGTACTAATGGTTGTGGCAAGAACATAGGATATACTAATTCTCTCTTCAATTTTTGAAGGTGTTGCATGCGGATTGTGTTCACCCCCCTAGTTTCAAAAGAAATATATTTTGGGGACCTTATACATTCAGCAATTGATCAAATTTTCCAATCCCTTTTTTGAGAGCACTTGAAATTTTCACAATGATTGTCATTCTTCTATATAGAGTCTACAACATAGAATCTTCCCTCAATCTAACCAAAATCCAACATTTTGCGAAGCACATCTCTAGAATATCATTGTTGCAAATAAAAAGTGTCTGATGAAAGATTTTCAAGGTTATTGTAAAAACAAAGAATGCACCTATTCATCCAAAAAATTTATAGTTTAAAAAAGAAATCTATAATAGACCTCGTTTTTTTAGGATTAAAAAAATTCAAGTGCAATATTGCTAAATTCCTACGTACCAATACTGAGGTCTAACTACAATCCTATAGGGAAATAAAGGACTGGTGAAAAAACTGATTATTTAGGCAAATTCAATAGTAATATTGTTGAAAGTTTGTTGTAGATCACCATCATTTTTATTGTTGCTACCTAAAGAACCAAAGTGATTTTGCAAAATTCACTAGAATTGATAAAGAGCCTCAACTAAATTTCTAGAGCCGCATAACATTCTTGAATAGAAAGAGGAGGGTCTCCCTTCTATTATAGTACAAACGTACTAGGAATCATATTTGTGCTTCAAGAAGTCCCTCCATTCAGGAATATCACTATAATTGAACTTAATCCACTTAGAGTAAAAACATGAAACTCATGCTACCACATCTAGGCTGAGGTAAACCAATCCATAACATGTAGAAAAAGTGGTTTGCCCTCATATCATTAGCAAAAAATCAAATTTTTTTCATACAAAGGCAAATATGAGAAATGAAGAAAGCAACTGATTTATTTATTTATTTTTATTTTGACAAAGTATGAAGTTGTCATGACTTTTTGAAGTGTGTTTCCCAATTGGTCCAAAAGAATCTCTAGAATACCCCAAAACTAGCAAAAAGTGGTCATCCATAATGGTCATCCTACCACCTAAAGCAATCACAATATTTCCTAACATGGCTACAACATTTCCAAATATGGCCACAACATGAAGGAATAAAAAATTCATCACTTCTTGTGATGAATTCACACTGAAAACATAAAAGTTCCTACATAAGTTTGTCTGATGGGTCGATGAATAAGACTCCAATGGATCATTCCCTAAGTACCTATCCTAGATAGTTTGCTTGTCGAAGACGCATTTACCTTACATATGAGACCCTAGTCGAAGATACTCCCAATTTCACACCAACCCAATAATAAGCTTAAGGGCTGGAGTTCTTCTCTATCCCTCAAAAATGGCACGGAAACCGTGAGGGTCCACCACCCTTCCATGTTCAAGAATGTTATTGCTCTCCACGGAAAAACAGAAACACTCAACTGAAGACCCGCTTAGACATTGGACTTTGAGAGCCCCGCCAGTCATGACGGACCCCCATGGAAGGGTAAACAACTTTAAAGCCGTGTGGCCACGGATGCCACCTTGAGGCTTGAGTGCATTGTCCCTCAAAAAAAAATGAAAAGTACAGCCAGGCTTTGAAAGTTCAAAGCTTATTTATCTTCTGGGGCCCCTGTCGGCCTTGTACTCCATACCATGAGCACCCACCGACTTAAGAATATTTTTTTATACTTATCGACATTGGACTTTGTTCTTTGCTTCCCATCTCGACCAACTTGAGAATATTTTTTATACTTATCAAAAATTGGACTTTGTTCTTTGGGGGAGGATTGTGGGAAAGGATGTGGGTATATTAAGGGCATGGGTTGCAAGTAAGGTATGATGGTGTGGACCCAAATGAATTGGGGGACCACACAAGCCAAAGCCAGGCATTCCCACATGACTTACATTGTTTACCCAATGAGACGTGGGGGAGTCCCTTTTTGCATCCTTTGAAAAGGAAGGGGACCCTACACTGAACAAAATGGTTTTCTATGGCCCCTCAGTCAAATCCTTGAAGTAAGTGAGAAATCCCTCCCAAGTATCCAGCAAAAGCATAATATCTTCGTGGGCTAGGCATGGGGGAGGATCATTGTCTGGCCTTACGCAATGTTATGCACATTCTCTAGTTTTATCATTTTTCTAGAGTGCAATGAGGATCAGATGGGTCTCTTTAATAGATGTGAACATTTGAACTCTTAGTTCCTGAAGTCCCAAGGCCTCATTTTCATCCAACTCCACTAAAAAACTGTCATTTCTATTTGCAAAGTGCTAAAAAACGATAGAAATTGTCTTTTCTTGCACATCTAACCGTAGGATCTTGTACTAGAGTGGTGGAAGAATGTGTGGAAGAAATTTCAGAAACTTTGACCTTGTAGATGGCAAGATATTTGCGTTTGAAATAAAGAAAACCGAGGTTTTCTGCACCTTGTCTTCTTTACATTCAGAGGCTTTTGAATCTTCTTAGCTTACCATTTTTGAACTACACGTACTAAATTCTAAAAAAATTATGTTGAAGAAATGTGTTGAAAAATTCTAGAAAAAAATTCCAAAGAAAATATACACTTGATTTTTGTTTCTTTAAAAAATTGTGAAGTAGAAGTAGATCCAAGATTGAACAAAAAACTAAATTTTTAAATTTATATTGAAGAATTGAAATACAGTCATTCCAATGGCGAGTATGACCCTTCCAAACAATTCTTTTTGAAAAATTGTGAAAATTGCATTCAAAGATGAATTGTATAAGTTATTTTTTCAAGAAGATGATGAGAATGCCTCAAAAACAACCTTGTCTATAACTTTCTCATCATAGAATGAATCAAATCTTTCTATATAGAAAAGAAATACTCTCTATGGGAAACAAAATTTTGAAGATATTATTTTGACTTTTTGTGATTTTTTGGTGTTGCCTGACAATCTCCGCTTTGGGCTAAGGGTGGCATAACTTTTGCTTTGGGGCACTAATTGAAATTTAAAAAGTTCCATAAAGCTAATATGTTTTCCTATCTTTAAAAATATAAAAAATAAAAAAAATCACAATGAAAATTGAAACCGTAGGAGCCTACCTAAATTCATTATATCCCCTAAGAAAACAATGGGACTTTAGGGGTTAAGTAGTTTATTATAGATGATGTCATAATGCTTTTAATCACTCAATGTTTTGTTCAAATATGTTCCCATTTATCCCAAGTGTCTCTTGAATCTTCAAAAGATAACTTTTCTTTTAAGACCAATTTGATGAGCTTGAGGTTAATAATATATTTGGACAAAGATATAAGCAAGGTTATGCAAAAATCTAAGAAACAATTCAAACATTAAAAGGCTACATAAACAAAGTAACTCATTTTTCATCCAATTTTTTGAAAACATAGCTTCATTCATAGTATGTGCACACCACGGACTCAAGTTCAAGTCATATTAATTACTGCTTTGATTTTCTATACTTTGTTGCTTCAAAAATTAGAATAACCATATTAATAGTGTATTTTAGCTGACTTGATTTTGTCATTTCAAATGACTTTTTTTGTATCTATGTTTACTATGTTAGTATTTTGGGGAATTATACTTCAATTAAAATATAGGCCCATGTAGAAGCCATCATTCAATTGAATAAACAAAGTCTGTAAGGTAGGGGTCTATAAAAAGCAACCTGTCTCTAAAAGCGACCTCCAACACAGAGGTACATTTTACTTTCTTCAATGTATCAACGTTGTACATTTCAGGAGAGGATCGCTTTCAGAAACCACTGCATTTCAACTTCAAAAATTTGTAACTAATTCCACAAAGATCCAAAAAACATGAAATGACTTGAATTAGATGTCAATTCCATTTTTCTTCCTAGTAAAATTTACTGAAAATTGTTTCAAGGAGTTTAGCTTCCCTGAAAATGCAATCAGCTTTTAAAGGGCTGCTTTAACAACCTCCTACCTTATTGCAGATTTTGATAGAGATTGCTCGTGAGTTTAATTAAGTGAAAGAGAAGAACAAACCACCAATTCCAGGCAATTCAATTCTTGAATTTGTATGCTCAAAACTCATCACCAAAGTCCACCATACAAACAATGAGAGATACTTCATGTGGGGTGGGAGGGGGTACCTTTAACCCTTTATGTACTAAGAATTCATGATTTTCAGTTGCAGATTTTGATTAATTATATTATAGAAAATATAATAGAAATAGAAATTTTTATTATATCATTAGCTTAAATGAAGAACATTGTATGCATTGGCTCAAATACACAATTATTTTAGTTTAAAGAAATCTCCATATAAACTCTTCAACATTGCTTAAAAAAATGTGAGACCCAATTTGGGCTTCTTAGACACTAAAGAGATACTGAGTGAATTCACTTCACTACTCACGCACTTAATAACTGAGTAAATTAATATATATATTTTTCATTATCCTATCTATAATTCTGAACTTACTAGATTATTATCTATATGGAATTAACAACCATATCCCATACATGTACCTGAATTCATATGTCATACCATATCAATATTCCATATAATACAATTGTATTCCACGTATCATATCTCCATATGTATTTTGTAAATCATATCCATATCAATTTAGAGGGTGGATAGACAAATCACATATTTTATTTATTTATTTTTGATTTGTAGCGGTGGTAATTAATTGATAAGATCTGTATATGTCTCTGTCCTTTGCAAGGAATAATCTATTTGATTTGACTTCTAATGTGGAAGGCCTTAAAAAGTCACTTTCTACAATGATTTACATTAAAAAGATGGGTGTTTCTAATGAGGTTACTAATTATTCCATTAGTATTAGATAAGACATTGATTGTGGCCCAAAATCTCATAAACTAGTAAAAACTCCATGATGGGGTCATTCCTTAGGTGTCCATCATGGTTCATTTGACCATGATGGGTTGTTCTACTTTAAATTAGAGTCTTTGCAAAAGGGTTCAAGGGCACACCCAAATGCACCACTGATCCTAAACCGCCATCTTCACTCTGTGTACATCTTCAAAATCAATTGTTGATATGGTCCAACTTTCAAAGTTATTGATCAATAAGGTGCCTAGCTAAGCTTAGAATAACAACTGAAGATTGAGCTGAATTGTGCCACAATTGATAAGGTAGAGCCAGCCATTCCTGATCAGTGACCCGTTCCCAACCTATAGGTGCAGTTATTTTTTATCACATTTTATGAAGCTTGGAATGTTTTGTTTTTCTTAAGTAGTCAAGGTTGGAACTAATAAGTTCATGACACATTTCCCAAAATAGTGAAAAAGAAAATAGGAAATAATGAGTAAAAGATTAGTTTTTGAATGATCAGAATTGGAAGAGTCTAGAAATTGGCTATAGGTCCAGTGCACTTTTTGCCTCCCAAAATTCATAGTAATTTCAATTCAAGCAATAAAATTACCAATTTTTTTACATTCCCTGTCATTTTTATCGATGCATCTCTGAAAATATTTGTTTTGCCTTGCACTAAAGTAAAAGGCTCGAGGATAGTTTGGGCATTAAGAACCGCCCACCTGTAAAATTTTCACAATTTGTACATGCTGTTTTTTCAGAGCCTTCACTGATGTACAAACAATGATTTTGGAGCCCTATGCTAGTTTAACTTCAAAGTTTCATAACTAATTTCAAAAAGCTCCAAAAAAATATGAAACGACTTAGGTTAGATGTCAAATCCACTTCTCTTTCAAGAAAAATTTACTGAAAAATATTTCAAGAAGTTTCGCCTTCCCAAAATTCAGTTTCAGCTCTTAGGTGGGTGATTTCTGGACCTGTTACCTTACTCCAGATCATGTTTGTAGTTGCTTATTGGATCGATTATGGGTGGTTCTACTTTACAACACATGCCCACCGTGCAAGGCAAGCTCTATTCCGATGGACTGATCGATCCATCCATCCACCCACAAAGAAGCCGAATGGAAATGTGGCCCCTAAAAAATAATGAACGCAAACAATTGAAGGTTGGTCCTTTCTACTGTCCCCCCATTGGGACATTCAAGCTGATAATGCACGGTGTGATTGGGTGGCTTGACCCCACACCATTGTTGTCATTCAGTCAGTCTCGCGGGCTTGTCGGTCAAGCGTACCGAAAGCATTGGCAGCCTGGTTTCCCAATCACAACCCGGACAAACAGACTGGATGGGAGCCATGTTGAGGCACGTTTATTTGGCAGCTCAGAGAAGAAGAACAACTACAGTAGAACCACCCATATTCGACCACAAGTGATTCCGCGCATGTCAATTTTCTATCATGTAGGAGGATAGAAATCATGGGGATTGCAATTTTTGGGGGTTAATTCTATGCCTTGCATTGAAATTACTATGAATTTTTTAGAAGCCAGAAGTTGGCCTCAATCCATACCCGATATGTAGTAGAGTCTTCTAATTTTTGATCATTCCAGAACTACCTTTCATGCTCACTACTTCCTACTATCTTGCTTACTACATCGGGACATGTGTCACGGCCTTATCAATCCCTACCTTGAAAAAGAGAAAAAATCACATTCCGAGCTTTGGTTGGAAATTTGTTCCAGCCTTGGTTGGAAATACCTGCACCCTACAAGTTGGCTATAGATCCTTGGTTGGGAATGGGTGGTTTTACCGTAAGCCTAGAAAACCAGTTAGTGTTGGTGGGTATCTAGGCATATGAAACTCTCCTGAAAATTGCCCTAGACAATAAGGTAGAGAAACCTTATGAATTACCACCCTAATTATTAGCAATCTAAATATCTTGGATCCAACTCCAAGAAGGGTACATATTTGGCAAAGGTGTGTGCTTGTTTCATGGATCAAATCCAGGGGAATTATAGTTTCATGATGAAAATTGTAGTTTCTACGATTTTTTGAAGTGATCGGGCTTGAAATTACAAAACCATTTATAGAGTGAAGTCATGATTGTTCTATTAACAAACCATAACTTATTGCCTTTCTATATCTCTAATGGCACTTAAGTATTCACCAATAAAAGATTAACACGTTACCCCTTGGTAGCATTAATGGAGTGATTATGTCAAAAAACGAAGCGGATTTGGATGGATTTTGGGGACATAATTGAGGCCAAAAGTAAGATGACAGAATTAGGTAGTTGATGGAAATGGATTGGTCTACCTTAGTCTACTCTTAAAGTGACATTTTAAGAGTTGATTGCCTTTTGGAAGAAGCTAAACATCTTGAAACAATTTTGAGTAATATTTTGTAGGAAGAAAAATGGATTTGGCATCTATCTAACCTAAGTCATTTTATATTTTTTGGACCTTTGTAGAATTAGTTACAAGTTTTTGAAGTTGAAACACAAGGGTCAAGTGCTAGAAGTGACCACCTCATGAATTGTTACACTATTGGTACATTGAAGAAATAAAAAGTATACCTCTATGTTTGTAGTAACTTTTAGAGCACGGCCGCTTTCAAAATGAACTACCTTAGATCCTGAAATGGGCCCGTTTTCAAATATATTTAGTCAAAATTTGTCCAACACTGCTTTGAAACTTTGAGGTAAATGAGCCCATTACCACCATCCTTTTCAATCATGCCTTTATGTACCCACGGGATACATTTTAGAGGGAAAATGTTCATGACATATATATGAAGGCAAGATTGAATAAGGTGGCGATAATAGATTGATTCACCTTAGTTCTTTAATTTTCTTGTCACGTCTTTGGCAAGTGGTCATGCAATGCAATGCTCGACAATGTGAATTTTACAATCATTATGAACATCGAATTAGACAGTCTTGCACTTGGCCAAGTGCAATGACCATACACACAACTATTCATTGGAAAGGTGGTTTTCAAGAAGAACACAAAATTATACATCTTTGCATTTGAGGGGTGCAACATTGCACTTCGCTCGTACAACAATCAATATAGTCATTTTTAAATGGGGGAGGGAAGCTAATCACAATCATCATTTTCTCTTTGTAGGAAAAATTAGCTTGGTGCATATTTGTCAAATGGTACTTACCGTATACTGACTTCATAAAAACCTTATACACTCTTCACTCCACAATACTTCGAAAGCATGCTACTCTAAACTCCACATTGACGTACATCTAAATGCCTACAACTAGAAGGTCAAAATCGCACTACATAGTGTAATACTTCACTAATACATATTCAAATCATTCTGCAAACGTTCGTCATCTAGGTCCTCCATCTGCCTTGCTAAGTACTCTACAAGGTGTGGTTTAGCCTCGGGCGGAATGATAATGGTCTCTTCTGTTCGCACACCATACAAGTAGTAACGTTTGAACCTACGACATGACTACCTCTCTCTCGACGCGGAACATCCATCCAAGAATATATAACGGCTTCTTTCTCCATCCAGGCAAACCTCTCACCAGACAATTCCTATGTAAATTCCATGCAGTTCATGTACCTCACTCTGTTACTATTTGCTTCCACTTCTGCTCCAGGTCTCAAATTAGGCCAATACCACAAAATCTTCATCTTTGATATCCATGTCCGCTGACCAAATTCGAGCACCTTCCCTACGAAAAAAGGTACCCCCCTCTCTTACTTCCGCGAGCTCTACTGTAAGAGCTACATACTAGCATACAACAATGTCGTTCTCCGGATTGAATGGAAGAAAATGATCTTCTTGTGCATCCTATACTACTTTTGGTAAAACCTCATTTCTTCTGCCTCTATTCCTCTCCCTAGTCACTCTCCGTGATGCTTGTTGTGGGGGTCTGTCTCTGTGGGGTCCAAAGTAACCCTTCTTCTTAGGATTTGGCATTGTTACCATAATCACATCTACGGTTGCACTCCCCATTTCTGTCCCATTTGCATCACTTGTTCCATTTGAAATTGTATCAGTTTCTTGTACATTTGAAGCAGTACTACCATCCCCATTTTGATTTCTGACATCACTTGGCCAAAATGAAAAATTACGGAAGCCTTCTCTACTTCAACGTGGAAAATCCTCCAAATACTTTTTGAATTCATTTGTTTCATCCACCACTTCCATGTCCCTAATCCGGTTGTTACCTCTCAACACCATCTTCTCCTTATGTACAATGAACTCCAGTGCTTTCAATTCCCTCTACTCAACAACAAAGACCTTCGCAAGGTTTAGTTTCTTTGCTACGCTTGGTAGTGAATTCAAACATGAATGTCTTCCTGCAGGGCCCCATTCATCTGAGCAGAAATGTTTGTGTTACATACAGACCAACCCATTTTGCACATAAAACCTCATATGGTGTGGGAATGTTATGCCTGTCAATTGCTCTCTCCCTTGTAGCAAATGAGGTGTGATAAATGCCTTCCAATCACGGATGTGCTCAAGCTTGCGAGCACTCATGAAAGCCTCCATATATGATGTTCCTTTCTCCACCAGTTGCAACATCTCCTCCAGTGTATCTATATCTTTCCTCTTTAGTACATTGGAAATGACACTGAATCTCTGATTGATGTCTTCATGGGTGTGGCCTACTATCAAAAAACAAAGATGCACTTCTTTGAAAAAACCCAACCCAACCCAACCAGTGCGGCACACATGGCCAACATGTAAATGTTTTTATTTTCCCTCATGGTGTTATCTGCTTGAATCCTCAATGTTGGTGGCAATGATCCCTTCCTTTGCTTCACGTCGCATATTACGTTCATCATTGATGTTATGACTTGATTGCTATCATGCTTGTGGTGAGCATCTATCCACACATCTGCATCAACGTTTTTTTTGGATTTTTTTTGAAGCTACGGTGGCAACATGTCCAATTTTTGGAGTGAGCCATTGGCTTCCACCCATTTTATTTAAGGGAAACTGTTCTGGCTACTCCCAAATTTCAGATGACATTTCTAGCACTATACTATTTTTTTTTTGTGGCCAATACTTGGTGATTTCCTAAATTTTCATGCCACTAGTTGGCGACATCCTAATAATTTCAGCCACACATTTACATAGTCTTTGGAGATTAACACATGAATTCTAGCAAAAGCTGGTGACATTGAAAGCTTGAAGGTGAGCGTTTGGCCAACTTGCAAACTCCTGTTTGAATGTCATTCCTATAACACGACTACACGAGTTTGAATCTCGTTCCTGTTGTAAACTTCAAGAGATGTAGTTCATCATTAGTGAAATCTACTCATGCAAATTAATGCAAACAAATAAAAGCAATTATACTCGGAATTAGGATTTAGGAGGGTCTCAGATACTGGTTCACTAGTGTCCCTTTCTCCATGATTAGTGAAAAAAATATAAAAATATAAAATAAGATGCAAGCAATCAAACAAAAGCAAGAAAAAGAAAGGGCAATACATGACCGCTAGATACAAGGTTATAGTTGAAGGAACAAAGGAAGTAAGGAAACTAAGCAAGCACTGAATTTCAAAAACCCTACTGCAATGACCCGACACTAAATATTACAAAGTTCATACTGCACCACCGTTGTGGGGGAAAACTTCTAGGAGATTAGGGGCCTGATGAACCGGGTTGTTTCAGGGAAGGCCAGACAGTCGTCATGGGTTCTTGAATTTCATCATAGACATCAATTCCTGCACACTTCACAATTCACACAAATTAGTTTGTCCCCCTTCCTCAGCAAATCCTTCCACTCGTCCATACCTGCATAATGCACACTTAACAGTTCACACTTCACACAAGTTAGTCTCCCTTCTTCATCAAATCCTTCCACGCATCATAAGCAACGTTGTATGGGAAGTCATCAAGCCCATAAAACTCCTGAGCGTGCATCCCTACTACTAGAGGCAAGTGCATGGACAAGCGATTACGAAGCTTATTCTTCATAAAGCTCAAAGTGGAGAATGTCAGCTCATCCTCTACACTCCCAAGAATTGTAACCACGGCCAACTCCACTACTTTCATGTACTCCGACAATTTGTGTCAAAGCAGGCCATTCGCTTCAATGCGACGCCACAGACAAGTAAAAGGATTCAACGGTAGATTCCCTTCCATGGCGGCGTGGCAATTGCCCTTCATGGCAATTTTAAACATGCAAGCTTGCTCGTCCAGCTTCTGGTTGGAAATAACAGGAACAACCTCTCTCATCAATGCCTTCTTCGCTTTCTGCCTCAGAGGACCAACGTCATCCGACTCCATCGTTCTTGCATCTTCCACAATATCAGTTAGCGAGGCCCCTGCTTTCTTCAAAAGATCAACAAATTTTGGTAGTCCATAGTGCTCCTTGATCACAAGGATGTGCTTGTCGAAGTCCGCCTCAGCATTTTTCCCCAGCCAGTACTGAGGGTACACGAATCCAAAAGCGTCCATGACAGACGAGGAAGGAAAACGCCCCTCCAATTCAGCAATTAGCTTCTCAGCCGCCTCTGTTACAGCAAATACATGCAACAAGGTCAGGAACATGGTAGTACAGTAGTAGACAAAGAATATAAGTAAACAAAACAACAAGCGCTGAATTACATACCTTTGCATAACTTCTTCACATCATTCACAATGCTTGCATACACCTCCCTTGTCACCAGCGCAACCAAGTCTTTTCCGACTCTGTGGGTAGCTAGAATGGTGTGACCAGCTGGCGTGAAGTGCAGGACCTCCGCAATGTCCTCGTTTAGATCAAAGGCGCTTTGCACCCAACTCATTGGGATGGCATCATGCTTCACATGCATCAATCCCTTGAAGTCCCAAAAAACGTCTTGTGTGAATGTTGTCTGGTTGTCTAGATAGAAAGAAAAAACCTCAGCTATGCACATCTGAATTGATGATACATAGTCACAAATGAAAACGTCTCGACCTTGCGCAAACTGCATCAAGCTATGTACACACTTGAGCAAAGGCAACAAGCCCGATAGTCCGAGCAGAATCTGGATGTTTGTGAGGTGCTCTAGATTCTTCCTCGCAATCTCCATCAATTTCTTGTCCACTTTCACTTTAGTGCCCACACTGTCTTGCACAGGTTGGACATAATCCAACGACATCTTCACGATGAGCACCCGGTACTCGCTCATCACACGCACAATAGGTGACAACATGCTGATCCATCTCGTCTTCACATTCTTCAGGATCTTCAAGCCTTTTGACTGCATCAGCTCCGCAAGCTTCATGAACTCCAAGTGCTGCTTGGGTGATTTGGCAAAGAATGTATGGAGCGATGTCAACATGTCCTCAATTTCTCCACCACAGGTAAAGCACTCAAAGTGCGTACTGCTAGATTTGTCCTGTGAGCCTACGGCAAAGCAATGAACATGTAGTTAGATGCTAAAGCAGATGTAAGGAAGCTATTTAAAAATTGCACAAAACAAGAAAGTCGAGGTAATATTCAAAAGAAAGGGCAGTGACTTTACCATGCAGTGTATGCCAAACATTCGAGGTGCAAAGCTGTTCTTCAATTGATTCACAACTCCATTCTTTTTGCCCTGGAATGTACTCACTCCATCTGCAAACACAATATCAGATTTCCAACATACAACAAGCATGCACAAAACAACCAAGGAAAGGAAGGTAATTAAAAATTGAGATTGCTACGTACCTACTCCGAAAGAGGCAAACCGTGTTGCCAGGTCCGCTTCTTTAATGACGGCGTAGTTCTTCACTGCTCCAACTATCACATTAGTGAGGTTGTTGCTACCACCACCGTCCATTACACGCTCCAAGGACAAGAGCATTGGCTTCTTCTCCCAATTTTCACAGACATATCCATGGATGGATATCCAACTTTACGTATCCAAAGTTGTGACCTCATCGCAAGTCACCGAGAAGAAGCGTGCCTTTGACATAACCAACTTCGTCTTCAGCTGCACTTGATGGTGCAAATACTCGGCCAAGGACCAGCCTGTGCTATCCGATCAATGTCGCCTAGGCAACTTCGGGACGCCCAAGAAGGTGAACAGCAGCAACAGCGCTGCATACTCCAGCATTGGTCGGCCCTCTTGCAGGAGATGCATAATTGTAGCGAATTGAAGTCGTTTTCTGGCTCGCTCTCCTTTCACCACAGCCAGCTGTTGCGCCACAGTCACAGTGTTCCTTGCCGCAAAAAGCCTCTCGTACCTCAAGTGTTTGCAATTCTTTGCCATATACCATTGCCCTTTTTTATGCCCGACGCCATGTTCTTTGTTGCCTTGCGCTTGCCGCTCTGCTTGACCAGAGTATGCCACTTTGGTCCAAGAATCTTCGGCTTACCTATTATCTGAAAACATACAACACACTTGATAGACTCGTACAGGCTGTCAGAACCTCGAAAGAGCTCCGCCCAAGGCAATCTCGCCAACCATGTTTCCTGGAACTTCCTCGTGGCGTCATAATTCTTCTACGGCACCTTCTCTTTCACATCGGGAATGAACTCATCGTCAGACAAGTCGTCCATCTCTTCAACAACACACAACTTCATCTTTCCTTTGCGAGCTGTAGCTGCCTCAACAATCTGCAGTGTTCCGGTGGATCCGTCCGATGATACAACAATTATCTCTACAACTGAGTCTGATCCAATTGGCGTACTCAACACATCGGCAGTAGGAACATCTGCATTCAATAAAACCATAGCAGGATTCGACCGATGACGTAGCGTTTTACCTTGACTAGCCTTTCTCTTTCTTAGATTTTTACAGATAGAGAAGCCTCTACTCTGACTGGAACATCCAGTATGTGCTCTTTGAGGGGAGGGCGCGACAGACTCAGACATACTCGAAGCATTCGACCCAGAGAACAGCGCAATTGGGGTGAGCCCGAACGACGAAGATGAAGACCCTGTGCTAGGGATACAGTTATAGTAGCGGAACAAGGCGGACCTTAATCCCACCATTGCAGCTAGACGACAATCGTCGACTACAAGTCTAGAACTATGTTTGCCTCAAGTGCGCAATAACCAGACCGTAGAATCCACGGACGACAACAGACAAAGATGAAATCAAATGACGAAAACAACAGAGGTAGGTGATACCGATTTCGTCACTTTGATCTGCAACCACCGAGCACCATCGAGCATTGTTGCTTGTATGAAATTCGAATGACGTCCAGACTCCAGAACGCAATCGTTGAAGGCATTCATTGATAGCAGAAAAAGAGCACCAAACAAGGAGATCCACGCAAATTCAAACAAGGTCCAAACTCCAAACTCTGGACAGACTCTGTAGTTACAACTTACAAGCTGAATCGTTGAAGAGGCTGAGACAGAGAATCCCTAAACAAAGGCTCCAAGCCTCCATCTTAGCTTTTCAATTGCACAATGCACAAAATTGGCTTCCACTCCCGCTTATGATCGCCATTCGCCACCATTCCATATGAAATTGGCTTCCACTCCTGCAGTCCCGCTCATGAGCCAAACCCTGAAGTATGAGTACAGCATTTTGAGGCGACAACCACGATGTTGTTGGGAAAAATGTCTAGCAAACACCTGCTGTCGCACGGGCATTGGCTGCCACTCAAATCTTGGGAGGGAGGCACCAAACCTCATACTCATTGTGCCGATTTTCGCCATCTGACACCATCACTTGCGACGACAAGACATCATGGTGCGGTATGGCGGGCGACAGGACTGTATGTCGGCAGCGAAAGGTGGCGATTGGTCCTCCCGACTAGGTAAATTCCTGGCATCCTTTTCTCTAAATTTTACCCCCTATTGGTTACTTTTTGGGCCCCTCAGTAAATTATTTTTCCATTTGGCATTTTTTTGCCCCCCAAAAAAAGGTTGATCTGCATACAAGCCAATACCATGCACAAGTACACCACATAAATTAATCTTCACAAATCGAGATTTGATGTTCTTCATAGTCTGTCTCATCTTCGATATCATGGTCGTATTTTGATCCATACCATCAACAATCAAGCACATAAAAAAATCCGGAGTGATCATAGCAGATTTCTTGAATATCCAATAATCTCGTCTCTCCTCCATCTGATATCGGATGTACAGCATGTACAACTCTTTAATCTTCACCTTCGCTATTGCATTTGTCGCTGACTCCATTCCACACTTGTACTCCCAACAATGATAGCACTTGAAGAACCTAGAGAAAGATGGAATTTGCACGAGTGGAAACTCCTTCCGCCAAAGTCGATTGAACGAGCTCATCAACAATTCTAATCCGTCCACTAGTTTCTTCACTTCTTCATTCACGTATCGGAAAACATCCAGCTTGCTCGTATTCATTGGCAATATAATCAATGGTAACACCGCATTGTTTGTTTTCCTACGTACCGATCGATGCGGTTGCTGACATCCTACTTCATTCACAAAAACGTCAAGGCTTTTCCTAGGTGTTAGCATTTTTTCACTTTCCCTTCCTTTACACATATTTCCATGAACTGCTGCTACTCTGCCGTAAACAGAGTGTGTTGTCTTCAGTTGTTTCAAACGCCTTTGAGAATAACTCAATGTAACATGCATTGCAAACGACTACGCCATCTAATCTAGTGATGTACTTGTCTCTTGTGGAGCCCTTCATGCAAGTATAGAAGGCATTCATCATTTGCATTATCTAAGTAGCCCGCGCTTTGTACTTCTGCCCTCATGCCATATATTGTTGATCCAATACATATTTTGCATCTATATCACGCAAACAATTCCGTTTACATGCTCCTTTCTCTTTTGTGCACAAAATACTTTTGAGCGTCATTTTTTGACTTGTTGACTCCCCCCTCTCTCTTGGACTTCTCACCTTAGCCTTTTGATTTTCCATTGAATACTTGTTCTTTTGTGTATGCTAAGGTAGTCCTCCTCCTCTGGTGAAATCCGCAGTGTTGCCTTCAGAGCCTTGCGTCATAGGAGAACTTTTCTCTGTTGTGTTTCTTCCACAATGACCTAGCGGTGTCATTTGTGAAGTGCTCAGGGTGTTCTCTACGTCATGAAAATCGAACTCAGGTGTTGAAATTGGAGGAAAGAAAAATTATTCCCCTCTTTTAAAGTCGTGGTTGTTGTTCTCACTTCTGACGGAAGTGGCCAACAAACTGCATCACGACGCCATCTTATGATTTTATCTACACAGTCTCCCATATACTTTCCTACTAATTCACCAACCCATTTTATTTCATGCACATCATGTGTAACACAAACCACTATTTCAAAAGGACGTAATCTCACTCTGTAAAGTTCATCACCACAACTGAAACTTGTATCTACCACGCCAAACGCAACAATACGACCATCATTCCCAAGAAGTTTAACCATGCCATTGGTAGATTGGGGTTGCCCAACTACAA
Source organism: Antitrichia curtipendula (assembly GCA_951230915.1). Lineage (NCBI taxonomy): Eukaryota > Viridiplantae > Streptophyta > Bryopsida > Hypnales > Leucodontaceae > Antitrichia > Antitrichia curtipendula. The sequence continues at coordinate 12,142,139 of OX579641.1, forward strand.
GTGCACTCTCTCCATCTTCGAAAAGTCTTCCCCGTACCACACGTGCCAATCTCGCTCCTACGCTTCTTTGCTCTGTGGCAACCACTGTTGACCCTATGACATTGAATACCACTGGACTTCCAAATGCTTATGTTGCCATTTTCTTTTGTTACTTGTTCTTCAATAGTAACGTACTTGGTACATAACTTTGCAACCTCAAAATCTTAACAAACCACTGTTCTGTGCATTGTAATTCAATTCAAATAAAAAATATTAAAAACTTGATCTTCTATCTTCCACCGGAAGTACATAAAATAAAAAAAGGCACTCGTCCAAAATAGTTGGCGCTTCTCTGGGTATTCTTGTTCTACTTTCATTTGTGAGTAAAAATCCTATGACATTTTTTGTGTAACAAGATAAATTTACAGCATTATTGCTCACACAAGGTAATGTTAGACAAGAAAAATCAAATACAATCCATGTACTAGCTCCAATACAGAACATTCTAAAACCAAATCTAACGTTGTTGTGTTCTTCTTCACTTCCATCACTTCAATTATGTTGTGCACATATAATTGTGAATACAAATTCAGCAACCATTGCATATTGCATATTCCATCTACAACTTCCATGACATGAAAACTATTCAATCTAACTAATTTCGATGTTCACTTCATTTATCTTCAACATTTGAATACACTAATAACATATGACTATAACGGTTCAATACTCTAGGAATTCTTAATAATCTCAACAAAGTGCATACTCACTACAAAGAAGTATTCGTACTTGGCAGTGATGTCATCATTTGTGTTCATTTATATCCACTAAAATGCAAAAAATGCAAAAAAAAACATTTTTTGCTACACTTTTGTAGTGTGCAAGATAAAATTCTAAACATTTTATACACTCAACATTGCTCTAAAATTAATTATGTAAAAGTCTTAACAGCGGTGCCTACACATGTGACTTGATAATTTGCTAATACCCAATGCCTTACCTAAGAGTCTTTGCACTGTCAATATTACAATTAACAAAGAAGCTAAATAATGGAGAAATTTTCCAAAAAATTGTTTCTATATTGTTTTTGGACTGATTATACTTTCATATGTAAGTTGAAAAGCTCATTGTTATTCAAACAAAATCCACCTCCTTCATGAAGTGACACACTATTATATGTATTTAATAGTATCGGCTTGTTAAAGTCAAAGTCTTATGTCATCTCTTTATCCTTTCCTTCCCTGTGATTAAAAACATGGAGATCTTGAAAACCATAAAAGCTTCCTACTGTTCATATGTATAACCAAAATCATTGTGTACTTGGACGATTTAAAAAAATATATTGGACGTCTTTTAGACAACAATTATCGATGCCACTTTTCCTACATCTACTTCATTCCATATTTTTCTGTAATGGTTTCCAAGAACTACCAAAATTGGAATTTTGAGCGTTCCATGAACACACTAACATTCAATTAAAAAAAGAAGCCAAAACACATCAAAACATGGTTGGGAATTTTTTTTGGAAAAATGTATAAGCGTAAAATCTATAACTTCAGCCAACCTACAAAAATTAAGTGCTTCAAAAATCAATATGTCCTTTACTAGCTCCACATTAAAAAGGCCTTTTTTGAGTTTAGTAAATCAAAATGGTTTGTTGAAAGACAAATTGAATTCAAACAAACTTATCTTCTTCATGTCCACCCATTCACTATTGCACTATTATTTTATGAACTACCAATATAAAAGAGTTTTGAAGTTCAATTTTAACAGACTACACATTGATTGTAGTTTCAGTTCAAATAACATTTTTTTTTGTACCTTACATGATTACATTATTTAACTTAGAAACAAATGGTCAACATTATGTGCAATGTAAAATTTGTTGGAGAATACCTTCAAGACTATGAATGCAGATTATGAACAATAGATGAATGGAAATACATCACAAACTCACTGAAATGAGTTTCTCCATCCATCAATTTTATTTGATGGCTCTTCTATTAGTTCTTTAATATTAGCATAGTATTGATCAAGTATGCAAAATAAAGATTTTATTTTGCAAATATTCTAAAATTCATAGGGTATTGGTTTGTCTAGCTTCAAAAGTACCTTTTTTTGTTTAAAACATAACTGTTCATAAATGACTTGCATCAAAAAATAAATTAAAAAACTTCAAAACTCACTATGATTAGAACGTATGGGATGGATTTTTTAATAAACAACATAAATCATCAATCTACAATTGATTTTATATAGAATTATTAATTGAGTGGTTTCAAATTTTTTTGGAATATATTGATTTCTTTAATTGTTAATGCTATTGTACGGATGTGATCTACAAATCATATTTCACAACTACTGCCCTGTATTGTTGCCATAGTCAAAAAAGTAATTTTCTAACTTTTTAACTTATAAAAACTTCGAAATTCAATAACTTTCCCACCGTAAGTCCAAATGCTACAAAACAAAGCCCGTGCACCCCTCATCACTAAGGGCTTTCCGATGGTACCAAGCACACGACCATGGGACATATGGTCAAGGAGGTCTCACCATAACAAACAAATAAAACAAAAACAAAAACAAAAAAATAAAAATAGCCTCTCTTAATAGAATGATTGTTTGAAAGTCAACATTACACTATTGTTCTAAATTGCATTCTATAATATATCTTCACAATTTTGGAAATCTAGACACCCCTTGGTCATTCACGGATATAGGATTTTCATAAAAAATATGTCAAATTTCAAAAACACTAACAATACTAATAAACAAAACATTGATTTTCATTCCAAAATTTATTTTGCATGCTACTAATTTGTAGGTAAGCAACATACCTAGATTGGTCATACCAACAATAAAACCGTCACAAAAGCAACATCATAATCTACTACCTAAATTTCAACATAGGCAGCTTCTAATTCCAATAATTTTTTCAATCCTGAGATTTCAACACAATTCAAATATTACTACAAAAGTATCTTTCCAATACAAAGTTCTTAATATTAACCCCCAAGCTTTGGTGTCTTTTTTTTTGGTACAACTGCACAAAACTACCATTTCTATTACATAGTCTACAAAATTGTAGAAATTATTTGTTTCACATGTCTTACTATAGAATCAATACAGTTGTATACAATTGCAATACAATTGTATAAAAATGTGTGGAATAAATTTCAAAATCTTTTTCTAAATGGATTGCAAGATATTTGCATTTGAATTGAATACATCTGATATTCTTGCACCATGCACAAATACAATTTTAAAGCTTTACTCTTCCAAGCTTACATTTTTTGCACTACAAACATTGAATGTCTAATTCTTGATGTTGAAGAATTGACACTAGTCTAAAAAAAAAATTCAACACATTGCAGTTCATTTTAACTCCTTCAAAATACTTTAAAAATAAATAGTTCCAAATTTGAAGGAAAAACTAAAGCCTTCATAGGTCAAAGATGGAATTTAATTTCACTAAATCCACTGCTGTGAAATTTCTAGCAAACTAACTAAACAAGGTGCAAAATTTTTTTTTAGCATTTTAGAAAATTGCATAAATAATTAAGTCGCTCAATTTTTTTTTCTTCAAAATATTGTTTGAATTGCAAGTACAATAAGATTGTCTACAACTCTCTCATCACTAATCGTAAATGAATAAATTAAGTCTTTCTATGCTAACAATAACACTTTCTATAAAAAAAAATTCATAATTAAGTTTTAGAATTCTTATTTTGTTGGATTGTTTAAAGAAAAATCCATTTATGGCTTTTGGTAGAATAACTTCTACATCCAAACATTGATGGGGAAAAGCTAGTACGTGAGCGGGGAGCGGGGAGCAGGGATTTCATCTTTTAGTTTTTTGAAATTTTGATAAACCTAGAGAAGCAGCCCTATTACCGTGGTTAATAATTGTATGCACTTCTACAAAATGATGGAGGTAGCATCTATTACCGTGGTAACTAAAATAGGTTTTGAAGGGGAGTAGAAGGAAAGTGAACCTACTACCGTGGGTGAGGAAAGACCATCTAGAACACTAAAGCGGAAGGAAATACCCATTCTTGAGGAGGAGGTCCACATAAACTGTGATAAGAAAAGGATAAATTTATGCCAGCAACATTGCTTAGTAATATAAGGAATGACATGTTATTCCACAAGTTCTGCCCATGCAGTGGTTTAGGGTAACGTGATATAAAACAATGAAATGTAGTAGAAGAATTGCAGTCCAGAAAATGTGTGGTCTAAATAACAAAGACAAGACCATAGAAATCAAAGGCAGTGGCCCTTTTAGTCTCACTGCAAAACATGAACGGATATACAAAAGGTACCAATCTCGCAGGCAGTGGAACTGCAAAAAGTCTAAGAAGACATACTATCACCACTACAGTCTCCATAGATATCACCAGATCTACAACTGGATTCCGAATCTGAACAATCTGATGGAAACAAAGGATCAACAGCAGCATCTATGTCAAGGTAATTTAGAACCCTACGATCAACTCCAAGGCCAGATTGAGGTGCAAAAGTAGGTCCACTTTTGAGAGAAGCACGTGCCATTGCATCAACATAGACTGGTAGGGAAAATGACTTCTCAGAGCTATGAAGCAGTCCTGACTGCAAGGCGAATGTAGAAGTTGGACTCTTCAAGCTCGAGCTGAGTATACACCAAGTCAATGGAGGGATTAGTACATGAAAGACTCAAAATAAATGCATAGCAATACAAACTTACTTTAAGCTCCATACTGAAAGCATGATAAAAACTTACTTACAGAATCTATGGCGTGCAACAATGGTCGACTCTGCAATCTCTTCATCCACTAAAACCTCAGAGGCCTCTCCAGCATCAAGACGTTGCTTCTTGGAGACCTCAGGGACAGAGACCACAACAAGGGGCTCCAGAATGGCCTTGAAGATCAACTGATCCACCTCCATAGCCACAAAATGCCGACCAGCCTTTCAACAAGCATGGACAGAAGCTCCTGCATTAAATCCAAGAATAAGTAAAGAAATGTGATGAACAAGAAATCTTAACGCATTGATAAAGATATTGTGAAGGAAGCCCTTACCAGTTGACGCAGTGCAATCAAGCACTATATCACCAAACTGCGTGGTAGACTCAATCAGCGTCTGGAGAAGAATAGGGTCCTTCTCCCTACCTCCTCTCCAAGGAGTAGTGCCTCTCATCAACTGTGTGTCCTTCGTCACCAAATTAAAGAGGACATCATCGGCCGCGACGTTGATACCGATAGAATCGAGCTCTAGCACAGGCGTAATGCAGAAGGTGGAGGCTGGTACCCCGGGGAAGCTCCTCACAAAAAGTTGAATGCAGAATCTCAAAGTCTACAAGTAAATGAAACAACATATAAAATTAGTAAAAGAGAGGTCAAGGAAGCAAGTGCCAAGGACAAGAATAAATTATAAATGTATGATTCACTCACAGTCTTTGAAGCGGTCCTGGCACTAGTCAGTGGCAAGCGATTACCCCCCATGAATTCCTTGAACAATGAGAAGTGGTAAGGCTTCAAGCAGCCCCGAATATCAGCCCTCATCTGTAGATCATCTGGATGAAACAGTAAGAGCACCCCGTTGTCGTGAACCAGCTCACAAGCACTCTCAAAAATCGTCTCCACAAATCGTGATGGAAGCTTGTTCCACTCCGGAATGGATGAGCTAAGAGAGGTCACCGTTGGAACTGGAAGACCTTCAGGAATGTCCACCACCATGAGATCGAGAAGGCCGGCAGTGGTTTGAACACCTCTTAAGGCTCGGGCCTTGTCAGATTTGTGCTGCACATGACAAAGTAAATTTAGAATGACATTCACTTCATGTAAACAACAATGACATCAGAATGCAATGGAAAACAAGATTAGGGGAATACCTTCTCAAGAAAGTCTTGCAATTCCATCCATTCCTTTGGGAAGGCATTGTGCTGCTCATAATAAGATACCACGGCATCTAGAGATGAGGAGAGGAAAAGCTCATCCAGATGTAAAGTCCCACCCGAGCAATCCTGGAAAGCAGGTGATGTACACTGCTGCAGTCTTGAAGCTGAGAGCTCGACAAAGGAGGAATCCCACTTGCGAGGGTTCTGTGACATGGATCCACTGGAAGCCTCTGGCAAGACAAGCGGTGGAGTAGAAGCATCACCTGCCTTTGACTTGCCTGATCGCCCAACTCTCTTGGCATCCCTTTGTGCATTCTTTTGTGCATCCCGTTCTGCCTTGTCCTTGGCTTTCTGGGCCTCCCTATCAGCCTTAGCCTTGGCCTTCTCCGCATCCCTGGTTCTCTGGTTGAGAATCTTGATCCTCTCCTTCTCGGGTAGCGTAGAGATGTCCACCTCTTGCACCTCATCCTCTTGCACATCACCTTGGTAGAGAGCTACATTGTCAGCTTCATCAGAAGCCTTCTTCGCGTCCTCCTCTTCAACTGGGCAAAAGGACTTCCCGCATTCAATGTACCAGCAGCATGCCCTGAGATGCGCAATGGACCAGAACCGAGCATGCCAAGCGTTGTACATGCAAAGAACGGAGTTCTTGTCTGTCCATGCGGTCAAGTATTGGGGAAGGTGGGGCTCTTCAATGGCACCAAGTGGGAGGAGCTCCCTCTTAAAGTACCTAATGAAAGGAGACAAAGAAATAAATCTTATGTAACAATCATCCATATCAAAGAAACGAATAAAACATAGAACAATTATGAATTGAGTTAATACCTGTATACGGCTCGCTTTACAGCAAGGTCAGTTTGCTTCTGGTTCACGAATGGCTTCGTCTTCGTATAAGACTCCTTGCCCCTAAAAAAGCCAACAAATCCATGCTCCCAAATCTGATTATGCCAAGCCTGGATGTACTGAGAGATGGACCTGGGCTTCTTCGCGGCATCCATGTTTATTGCCAAGCCGTCGTCCTTGACGCTCTTCGAGAACAGATCAACAGCACCGTCCTCAAGCTGTAGGATATGACAAAAATGAAAGATGTTAAAAGCCTCAATGGCTAGGGAGTAGGTGATAAATAACAACTACACCACTGCCAAATATAGATATGAAATGAAGTGAGAGCAGATTATTGCAAACACTAACTCCAGATTTATTGAGTCAATAGATATCAGAGATGATAATGAAGTCCAGTATGTAACGAATACGGATCTTGAATACTCACCCCTGCCCAAAATGAGGCCTTGTTAAGCCAACCTTCGAAGTCCTTCTCTGTGAATCCCTTAGGTGGGAAGTGGACTGCCTCACGAGAGTGGATGCTAGAATTCCAATTCTGAAGCCACCGAACTTTGAACTCTGGACTTGCACAAGCCGTGGCAATGAGCTGTAGCTTCTCTAGAGACATCTCCGGCTTCTCATTATTGCTCCAGTGCTTCGTGATCTGCATCAAGTACAGGGGATGTTAATACATTACAACCTATAAACAAGAAGGTCCTGCAAAAGAGTCTTAAGAGGGAAAACCAACCTCTTCAAGGAACTTATCACCAAACTTCGGGTTGGCAATTGAAAGATACTTGAAGAACTGGCCCTTGAAAGATTGATGCTTGATCCTAGCTGCAGCCCTCATGGACGAAGTAACGCCGGCGTCGGTCCTGACCTCCTTAGGTGTCTCATCATAATACCTTCTTGCCGCATCATCAGAGGCCTCCCCAATCTCTTGCTGGAATTGGAAACGAGTGAATAGCATTAGCATGGACGAATACGAAATGATATGAAATTAAAGAAATTGACCAACATACTGAGTCAGTAGCATTATTACCCTGAAGAGAAGTGCAACGAAGACATCGGTTGTCAAAGGATACCATATCTTATCAATGTGGGGACTGTTGAGACACCTCCTGTATTCCTCCTCAGTGAGCCAAGTCTTGAGGCTCTCAAGTGGCATGCACCCAACAGACTTCACACGGTATAGTGTGTGAACCATGCTCGTCTTCACATGGGAGTGCTCATTGGACCTGAAGATGCATAATGTCAATAAGAAACAAAAATTTGTTGAAAAAAATAGAAAACCCATAAAAATATAGTAAGAAACCTTACTTATTGATGTCGTGCATGGCGTTCATTAGGAGGGCCACCTTGCCCTTCGTGTCGAGGCAAATGCTGTCCACGGAGTAATGCCACTCTCGTTCACTCTCGTGAAGCCGGTCAATGTATCCTGTCCACGCCTTGAAGCGATGGTTCCCATCACAAATAAAGAACATACGACCACATAAATACATGAGATGAGGGTCCAAAGACAACTTGACCTCGAATTCATCATTAACTGAGGTCCACTGAGGTCCCCAGTGACTAGTGTCTACATCCTTCACAAGCCTCTCCTCCCCGTTCTCGTTGGTTGTGGATACATAGAACACGGATGCTCCCGGCCTATATCCATGGGTAAATTCTGATTCCAACCTCTTGATATCCTGGGCAAGAGTTGGGCGGACTAACGGCATGTATACCATACGACATAGAGGAATCTCAAACCTCGAGGCCTCCTTGGGCAATAACCTCATGGCATCGATGCAATGGATGCTGTTTGACTTCTGCTGGTTACGTAACTCGTCCTCATTGAGCTTGAAGAGGGCATCCTCCGCCTCATCTTCACTAACATCGATTGCCGTCCGCGGCTCGGAGGTACCCTCTCCAAAAGTATCGGGCCGTACCGATGGGTCCCCAGCTTCGACCATGATTTGCCTGACAAATCCAACTAATTAGACCCTCAATATAAATTAAATACTGTACATAAGGACCAGAGTGCACTCCCCATATATACATCCCTAGATTCACGATACTAGATACTTACAACATGAATGATAATATACAAGATACTGACCTTGGAATAATAAAAAAATATAGCATATGCAGAATGAGATATCCATGATCTCACCTTTAACTGTGATGAACTTGGTGCAGATAAATCACAAAAGTTGAGACCCTACACCAATTACGAGAAGCAGGATTAGAAATTGAAAGGGACTAAGCATTTGAGTATGTAAATCCAGCTTTAGAAGGAGGAGTGTCATCTTCAATACCTGTGCAGTATGTGCGGCAGTTACTTGATTCCACGGATGGCTGACTAGGGAGATAGCTGTGCCTTCACGTTTCTCCACTCGTTCCTGCAATAAAAGTTCAACCTTATTTTAGTCAAGTGTTTCAATATCATGAATCATATGGAAATTACAAAAGAGTTGGAAATCAGAGAGTCTGCAAATATTGACGATGGCTGAGCCCATTCCCAAAATTAGGACGTAATCACGAAGGCTGCAAAAATCAATCAAATCCAAACAAACTCACGAAGACAGGATATCATAACAATGTCTAGGATGACTTGTAATACCGAAACTGACTTAGGCGAACCACAACACTCAGCTAGGCGGTCCAATATATGGGGCTTGGTTTTTTTCTTGAAGGCTGTTCGGAAGCAAGAGGCTGTGCGTAAGGAGTTAGAAATAAAATCTACAACACTGATAAGGTATTGAAAAATTCAATGCGTTCGTTAGGGGAGACAGATCATCAGATTAGTTACTTCACCGAAAATAACCAGATCACGTGATCCCCGACATGAGAAACAGTAATTATGTGGCCCAACAGCGGAGACTACACGAACACGACTCAACCTGGTGACCGCGCAAGACGTCCCCAGAGAGTCCTACAAACACCTCGGGTTCGAGGCCACGCTTGCATCATCCACGGACGTTAACAGCGGCAAGAGAGGGAACAAGGAGACTGACTCAACTAACAAGGACATCGTACAACCAGCCCGACTAACTCGAGATGGATCTTCAAACTCTGAGGCCCGACTGCATGACTACAGTCCGACTACATGAGTGCAGCCTACTGCTTGACGGCTCACGGGGTCTCAGGAAGTCCAAATCCTTAGCATGCAAAACACGCGATCACGATCTCCAGCCCTTCATTGATAAGAAACGGCGACTTAGTTCTCTGCCGCACTTGGCGTCACGCACAGGAGGCATGGGTCCCTCGGCGGCGAGGCTACACCACGACGGCGAACGGACATGAATGGAGGCAGATTATACTTGATCATTTTACACCTACTGCTCACGATGGACTTTGCAGCATTTGTCACCCTGGGGAGGATCGCTTGACCGCTCGGTGCCGAGCCGACCTGCTGGAATGCGGTGGACGCTCAAAGAAGCTTGAATATCTTGGATGATTCTTCTGCACGTCACACCGGCCGGCCAGAAACAATAGCTTCCACGAGCATCGCCACTGAGCACGAACCAAGCCCAATTCACGTACATCAAACTAAGCAAAACGCGCATGCTATCTGTTAAATTTATTTGTAGGGCCATGGCGGAATAGCTTGCCTCCTCGCCCTGAGCTCTTTGACAACGGAGTGAACTGGGGTCACACCTCACGTCTGTGGCTGCCCCAGCAGATCCCTCGGTGCCGAGGCAACCATGGCCGGACCGGCGGACGTCCTACGAGGTAGCGGTTTGTGGTTGAGGCCCTACTCAAAATTGTTGATTTGCCTGAAGCTTCCCGCTGAAGGTCAACTACCGAAAATCAGAACCGCAAGCTCAGTGTCATCTCCGAGCTGCTGCCTATTCAGCGGCTACGCTTCCAAAAAAGCAAATCACATGAAGGCAGACGCAAAACTCAGAAAATGAAATTGATTGAATATGCTGGACTTTAGGTTAACCACCGATTCCTTGCCGCTGAAGACGGCCACGGCACTAGGGTTTCAGTCCTCGTGGCCGAGGCTTTATCTAGGCAACCACAGGACATTTTGAGAGGCTTGCATAACTGGAAGAATGGCGAGCGTCACCGAAGCAATGGGTTTCTGTCGAACTCGAACAAATGCATTTGACCAAAAAAATTGAAAAAAAACGCTCGGGTGAACATTTAATCTACTTACCTTCTCCTTGTGGAGATCACGCTTGCTGCTACCGCTCCTGCCCGAACTCGTACAAATTCCTGGTTCCGCTTGCACGGGATCCGGTTCGGATTTACTGCTCCCACCCGAAGTTCTTGAGATCTCGACTACCGCAGCGGTTGGATTTATTCGCCGCCTCCTACAACCTCCTGCACACTGCGGTCTTGTTTCTTCCTCCGCAACGTGATTAAAGTGGACGCTCTTACTCCCTGTCGCACTTGACAAGATGCGGGCAGCCTCAGAGCACTCACCGTAACCCGCAGCCTGGAAGCTATGAGGTAAGGGATCTCTCACAGGCTGGAAGAAAATTCGCAAAAAAACACTTATAGGCTGGAAGCTTTGTGTAGAAATTCAGTGATTATCTGAGTTCTTAGTTAGTCGCGTAGGTTTATCCTCTAATTTAGTGGACGGAGGTTTTGGGTTCACAAAATGCATTCCAATAAGGTGACCCTAACTGCGTAATTCCCAGGAACGCGTCCAGTTTAAAACTAACCGACACTAATTGGACCCACTGGTTCGTTAAATTTAGTTTCTAGTGGTTGCTTTTCCTAGTCTAGGCGTAGATGATATTTTATGTACTAAGGTTTCTAGACCACGAAGTCACAAACAAATGCCTCCTAACACAATAAGGACTATCAAAACATTCGTAGGCCGCATTTTATTATATACTTTATCAAAACACCCAGTGAAGATCTCTATTTGCGATGAGGAAATTAATCTTTTTATCTGTCATTCACATAATTTGGAGAAATCATGGGAATGCGAACTTGTTATCCAGGATGAATCTGATGACTTCATGACGATTACTACATGGAAGTTCTAAAGATCTAGTAGGAACGGAATGGAATGAAGTCTGCAGAGTTAATTCAAGAAACAATATAGGATCAGTTCATAGACAATTTAGTAGTGACAATTACATTGAAGAAGTTGACTCTAACCTCTATTTGGTGTAAGCCGACTTCTTAATCCCCTTACGGTGTACAATTCATCAAGAATGTCGCGATACTAACCTTGAAATTGCATCTCTCAGGTGAAATAACATTTCCACTTCTTAGCATCACTCCTTCACCATCATGTTCCTCAATACTATGAAGGCAAGGTTGAAGACTCGTTCCTGGTGCACAGTCATGGTGGACAGTGTCACCAATTTCACTTGGAAATGATAATACCTTTGTAACCGACTCCAAGTGATTTCCTACAAATTTAGATGACTCCCTCTTCACTCTCGATCGCTGCAAAACTTTCCTGCTAGAATATCTAAACCCTGACCTCCTCCTCCTTTTCCTGGTCTCATTGGACACAAGAGCCTCATCCAACTCATTCATTTGCCCTAGAAAAATGTAATCTCCAAGCCCCAAATATTATGAGGATGTCTGCTAGGAGACCCATCATATATTGTTTAAAGAAGTGACAGCTGCGCCGAAAATGTCAGATAATTTAAGGAAAGTGATTATGGCATTAATTCTTCTGATAGAGTACTGACAAAAAAATTATACGCCCACTGTCATGGACAAAATATTTGCAGTGAATCTTGAATGCTAACGGTGCTTTGCAGTTATCCTAAACCGACACTCTTTTGTATTGGAGAACAATAATTATGTGCCTCACCTATGAGTGAATATACCCACTGCCACTAAATAACATAGAGGATTATGAGTTCTTTAACTAATGTTATTATTGAGCTTCTTGGGCATTTGTTAAAATGTAAACCCTCTTATGCTTCGGCACTAGAATCAAGAATATATTAAGTTCGGTAAAGTCCCTTGAAGTCTTCTGATAGGAAAAGTAATAGTATCAACCCTAGTCCTAATACTCAAATCATAAATCATAATATATTTTTCTATGAGTGTGTATTTTAACGGCAACATTGGACTTCAAATAATATTTTTCAATATTTGTAATACTAAGCAGGCTACCACATTAATATAGGTACCTCCCTCATTTATGAATTCCTGTATATAGATCCTAATTAGATTTATCAATTGCAACGTGCAATTAACATTACGGACCTATATCCCAAAATATCTCTCCATTTGTTGTGGGTTACCAATCTCACCTTCCTGTCTGACATAACCTCATTTTGGCAATTACTGCCTTAATTTGTAGTCATAAACGTCTTTCTTTTTAAAACTATGACAGGGTTACAGCCCCATACCTTCGGCACTCCCCTGATTTATGTGGTTTCGTAGCACTATTCACATTCTCAATCATTCATTTCACCATGGCTGCTCATATTCCGTATGTTTGTAATCCTAGGTTGGCTGTTATCTATTCTAGTAATGAAAGGGTTCCGATATCATTTCCGCTAGGCATTGACGGAGTTGCTCATGTCACTTCTCTGAGATTGAGTATGAGGTTCCAGATGAGTGAGAAAATCATGTTCATTGATGAAGAGGTCTATGATGCACAATCTAGAGATCTGATTCACACTATTGGCCAGTCTCCAGTTTGTGACGGAGCCAACAAGAAATGGTTGCTCAATGCTGGAAGATATCGAGTATACGGCTTGAGTCAGTCAGTCATGGAAGCATCCACGGAGTTTATCGCACCTCACCGACCGTCCACGAGCACCGTTCCGGTCACCTCGGCCACACGGGTGAAGTTAGAACAAGCTGATGAGTTCATCACAATTCTCAGTGAAGATTCAGACGGGAACTCGCCAATAGTACCACTTCCCGTGAGTTCTCCATTGGTCAATAGTTCTTTTCTTGAGTCATGTTTGAGGTCTCCTTCTTCGTTGAGTCATCCTTCAACCCTCGTCTTTACTGAGGGGTGCTTTAGTGTTGTAGATTCCTTGAAGAGGATTCGGGCTATTAAAGGAGTTAGGAATGTCTTCAAGACACTTGATTTTGACACTCTTGACATCCAGAGGGTCAAGTTCCTCCCTCCTACATTTAGTGGAGATGTACTTTTTGAATTACCACCAATACTAAAGACGGGTCCATTTCATATGATGCATGGAATGGACAAGCGTCATGATGGTCACGCTTGGACCAAAACAGTGACTTCAAATATTAAAAGTACTGTCAGCTTAACATTCCGCACTTCTACGTGCATTGGCCACCTTCGCTGTGACAATCAAGAGTGTGAATACACTACCCGCATTCATCGCACCTCCCAGGTCAATGAGAGGGAATGGGATGGATTCACTGTGAAGACGATTCCGACTGGCCAGTCCGCACCTGCTGGGTCGACCCTAGTCTGCAAAATCTGTAAAGTTCCACCGACATGTGTTGCAACTTGTGATGCTAGAGTCTATTATGTATACGGAGATTCTACCATGACTCGTGCTTGCCTACATCTGGGAGTTCATGACCATCCTGTAAAGGTGGGTGAAGACCAGGAGATCAAGGAAAAAACGCGTCAGCTCATTGAGGAGCAGGTCGAGAGGACTCCCAAGGCCACTAACTCTGCAATCGTCATGGAGGCTAGTAAGGAGCTCGTCGGTGCATTACTCCTTAATCCGGAAGGGGCGCCAGTTCGAAAATTCGACTTGCGGGAGCTAGTTCCTGTTCTCGAAAAGTGCAAGTACATGAGCTCCCCAAGCATCAAGAACGATGTCACTGCATTTAGGTACATTTGAAGATTTGGAGTCATGGACGGCATTGCCACACTCAGAGGCTGTAGCCACTGGGCGTACGTGCAGGAGAACAAGTTTCCAGGACAAGGCTCCGACTCAGACAAGGTTTATGTTTTCAAGATGTCCGAGGTGGGGCCCGGATCTGGGGTTCACTTGGTCAAACGAATGCAGCCTGGAGGAGATCTGGAGAAATCATGGATTATGTTTGATCACGTCAAAAGAGTCAAGCACTGGACCACGATGGCTTGCCATGTATATGACTCCGCTTATTGTCGGGTCATGACCATTGCGGTCTGTGATATGCAGTCAGAGGATGCTGTTGCTCAGATGGTACTTTGGAAGAACATGAATGCTGTCATGGCAAGGCACGGTGTTCCATCACCGAAGTTCAAGGGCTTCATGGCAGACAGCGCGCAGGCAAACTGGAATGCTGTCAGGGTGATTTACGGCAGTGGTGATGCCACGATTCCCATGAAGGACCAAGAGAGGACGTGTCTTTTTCATTGGGCCCAATCCCTTGAAAAGCATACAAAGGCCGATATCCGTCCCGACCTCCAACACCAGCACCGTCAACTCTGTAGGCAGTACAAGAATTCAGCTTCAGAATCCGAAACTCTATACCTTGCCATTCGTGCATGGTGGCTCTCCTCGGGGGCCACATCCAAGGAGGGATTGAGCCGTCTGGAACTCTGGTTGGCATTCTGGCACTTCCGCTATCGCCAATGGGGTGGATTCATGCAATTGGTAAGTTTGCTATCGTTCATCACTTTCCATATAAGACTGTCTTATCTTTGGGGCAATTTGGTTCTTCATTTCTCCCATTGATTTTTATCTGTGTCTTGGTCATTTGTAGGATCTCACCGAATCGGAGCTTGCTGAGATGCCCTCTTGTAATCTCGCCGAATCAATGCATCACAAATGGAATCAGCAGTCTGGCAACCGAGGTACTGATTTGTATACTGCTACTGTCGATGATTTCATCCAGGCACTCATGCAGGTTGTCCGATATTACCAATATCTTAAGGGCGACCGCGTTGGTACTGGTCCTGGGAAAGAAGAATTGCAGCTTCGCGCTGCCCAACGTACAGCTAATCGAACTGGGGATCCCAAAGTGCTAAACGTTGCTATGGCCAATCTGCCAGGAGCTGAGCTCTTTTGTACTCGTGACCCTCATTTGGCTGGCGAGGAGGTCTTTGGCTCCCAAAAGCGAAAAGCCGATGTTCCTCTCGGTTTTGAAGGCGAGTCGCACCGACCGGATAAAGTAAACTTCTCTCGTCCACGGATTGCAACCAGGTCAAGCCGAGCTAACCATGCAAGCTGTAGTCTTCCGGATGTAATGGAAGAACTCTCTCTCGAGCTACAAGAGGACGTAGCACTCAACAACCAAGACATGACGACCGACATAGGGAGAACTAGTCATGTGACTGTTGTATACGAAACTGCTTGTAAGGAGACGGAGTGGCACATTGCAAGGCTGCCCAAGACCTCAGCAAAGGCTTGCTTCGCCCAGCAAGCTATCACCAAGAAGAAGTGCAAGGCCAAAATTGTTCAGTGCAACAAATCCACTGCAGCCCCCACATACACTGGAGTCATACAAAACGCTCACAAGAAGAGGCCAGAGACAATGGAGTTCTTCTTCTGCAACGATGACGTCGAACGCTGTGTCAAAGGTACAAAGCGAAAGTGGGTACAGTCGAGACCGGACATTCCAAGTATGTGGCCAGTGAAGATTGGGACCAACCTTTCTAAGAAGGAAATCCTTGATTTAGAGAGTGCTGGCTTCCAATTACCATAGCGCGCAATCATTTCTCCAAGGAGACTCTTCGGGACGGAAGAGCTTCCCTTTAGCCTTGCTTCATTTCCCACTCCAGCTAATGCAGATGACTGTCCTAAGACCAGATCAGGTAAGTCCATCCGTAGGAACAACAATGCTCCCAACATTCAGCAGGCCAACAACTGTGCGTCCGCTCTCACCTTGAAGGGTCAGATACGTAAGGTGACGATGATTCCTCATCCAGGATATGGGTGTATTATCACCCTTGATTCTGGAGCTCCACCAAAAGTTCAACAGTACCTGATCACCATTGGCACTTTCCCTGAATGCTCTTGTCAGAACTTCAAAGATATGGCAATAAAGTCTTTGGGCAGACATGGGAGGTGGGCAAGTTGCAAGGATCTTTATTTTATTTTTACTGTTATAGGTAGCCTAAAATCCGAGAGAGATGCTTTCATACATGCACCAACTTTTAGCTTCAATGAAGTGAAGCAGATCCTAGAAAGCGGTATCCTAGCTTATCGCATTCCAGAAGTTCACCAAATGTAATCCTTATGGGATTCATTCAAAAATGGTAGTGAGACTAAAAGGGCCACTACCAGCTTCTGGAAATCATGTGTAAACCCTATTTGATTGTTCTGTAGAAAATGTTGCTAACTAAATCTAATTGTGATTAGGAATTATGGTATGCATATCCCACTCCTGTGCTGTACTCTGTAATGACCATTTAGATAGACCCATTCAAATTTTGGAACATTTCTAGCTATTCAAATACTTATTGTCATAATACATTAAATGCATGTGATCTCCAGGCTCAAATTGTAAAATATTATGTAAGTTGCCTACATTGAATTATGCATGTTTGAGCAGGAGTGAACATGGCCCTAGGAATTTGATACGTGTCAACTTTCTAAAAAATTGCTTCTGAGATGATAAAGTCCATCTAATGCACACTTGAATCTGTAACTCCTTTTAATCTATATTGCTTCTAGCCCTCTCTTTCATTCACTTTTATTTACTCATTGGATTTTTCTATTTTTTGTCTTTCTCTCTGAAAATCTCCTCTCTGTCTTGAGCTCTCCGTCTCTCAAACTCTTCTTCTACCTCTCTCATCTTTCATGTTTTTATTTTTCCCTCACTCTCACTCTTCTTCTCCCTTCCCCTTTTTATTGGTTTAAGTTCTCCCTCTCTGTGACATCTCCTCTCCCTCTCAGTCTTTGTTCCTCCCCTTCTCCAACTTCTTGTTTTTTCCATTATTTTTTTTCATAGTTTTCAAATTCTCTGACTTTCTTTTTGTTCCTCGCATTGCCTCTTTTCCCAACTTAATTTTTAGTTCTCCCTCTTTCTCTCACGTACTTTCTTCAATTTTTGATGATACTAGGCTCTTCTGAACCCACGGCCATAGGTCCCAATTTCACTATATTTAGATTTTTGAAAATTTTAATCACGCAAAAATTCTATTTTGGGTTAAAATTATTTATTTCTGGATTCTTTACAACAATCCCTGCTCCCGCTCTCTTTTTCCCTGCTCCCCGCTCCCCGCTCCCAGCTCCAGGCTCACGTACTAGCCACATCCAACATTGATGTAAAGAAAAACTATTCACACAGAAAGCTAAATTGATTATCTCTTTTCACAACAATCTGAAAAATCACCATTGGAATTGAGAGTATAGGAGCATATCCATTAGGATTGTCATAGTGGACGGGTTAAGGTGATCGGACGGGACGGACAGGACGGACGGGCAAATCGGATCGGACAACCGGACATCTTGGACAGCCCGGACGCCTTTCATTTTTCCAATTTTTCAATTGACAACTCACTTCTACGATAGCGGTCTATGCTGGAATCAGGGCGCGAACGTGAAAGTCAGGGCGGGGACGTCAGGATAGGGACGTCATCGTCAGGGCGGGGACTTTACAAGGCGCGGACGGATTCGTCAGGGCGTGGACGTCTCGGCATGGACGCTTGGACAAGGCGTGGACGCCTGGTCAGGGCACGGACGCTTGGATAAGGCACGGAAGTCCCACTCCTCAGCCACAATATAGGGGGAAATTGAAATAGAAGTTGAACTTGGTCATGGGATTCTTCTTTTCCATGGAGAGGGGGAACCCATTAATGCAGCTAGCCTTTAATTTGATTTCAGGGGAATATCTTCAAGTCAATGGCTACATTAAGGGGTTCAACTACTTTTTGAGTTCAAAGATCATGTGTGGAAGCATGTTGCTCCCTTCTTAGGCCTGTACCTCTCCTTCATGCCTTCACCATGCACTTGCGAACTAGGACTCACCCAAAGAATAATAATTTTGAAAATGAAAATGAACTTCCAAACAAGAAAGATAAAATTTGTGTGAGTAGAATCCCAAAGGGGTTGGAATCCTAATGAAAGACAAGGTACATATTTGTTTATATTCAAATTTAAGGATTCATTTTTTATTCTTCTAATTAGAACCTATTTGGGATTTAGGGTTTGGAATTTACAAATCAAATCATAACCAACTTATACTTTTTTGGCTTTTTGTTGAAGGCTTTAGTTTGGAAATAAATAGCTACAAGGTTTTGGATTGAAATCAAATTAAAATTATAATGCACTGAAATGTATTAGAAGGATTTGTTTTTGCAAAAAGAGGCTACAAGGATATGGGTCTTCAAAACTTCAACGGTGTATTTTTAGAATGGTGATCCTAGAGGGATTTGGAATAGAAATCAAATACCACTTAAGTTATTTTGGAATTCAAATTCAATGGTATATTTTTGTAATAGGGATACCAAACCAATTTGGGTCTTGGAGATTGAAATTAAATACCACTTAAGTTATTTTGGAATTCAATCATTCAACTTGAAAATTTAATTTGTGCAACGGGATGATCCTAGAAGGGTTTGGGATAGAAATCAAATACCACTTAAGTTATTTTGGAATTCAATCATTCAACTTGAAAATTTAATTTGTGCAACGGGATGATCCTAGAAGGGTTTGGGATAGAAATCAAATACCACTTAAGTTATTTTGGAATTCAATCATTCAACTTGAAAATTTAATTTGTGCAACGAGATGATCCTAGAAGGGTTTGAGATAAAATACTTGTTAAGATTTTTGTTAAATTTACCTTAACATTTTTTTTTTGTAAGGGGCTACTAGAGTGTTTAGGATTGCAATGAAGTACTACTTAAGATATTTTTGTATTCAAGTTTGTGAGTTCGCGTGTTCAAGTTTGTCATGGAAAGAGTTCAAATTTGGCTTGGAGGGAGTTCAACCTTGGCTTGGAGGAAGTTCGAACTTTTCTTGAAGTTAGTTCAACCTTGGCTTGGAGGGAGTTCAAATTTTTCTTGGAGGGAGTTTGAACTTGGCTTGGAGGGATTTCAGGTCTATCACTTGGATACGTTTCCTTACATACACCTAGGTTAAGGCGTGGACGTCTCGGCGCGGACGCCTGGACAAGGCGTGGACGCAGGGGCGCGGACGTCCTAGAGGGGCGCGGATGCCTGGACAAGACGCGGACGTTCCACTCCTCAGCCACAGTATGGGGGGAAGTTGAAATAGAAGTTGAACTTGGTCATGGGATTCTTCTTTTCCATGGAGAGGGGAAACCCATAAATGCAACCAGCATTTAATTTGATTTCAAAGGAATATCTTTAAGTCAATGGCTGCATTAAAGGGTCCAACTACTTTTTGAGTTCAAAGATCATGTGTGGAAGCATGTTGCTCCTTTCTTGGGCCCGGACCTCTCTTTCATGCCTTCACCATGCACTTGCGAACTAGGATCCATCCCTCAAAAAAGGAAATTTCAGAAAATGAAAATTTACTTGCTCGCTTCAATTAAAAAAATTTGAAAGTAGACGCTAAAAGTTTTTGGATTTATAACAAAAGATAAGGTACATATTTTTTTTAATTCAAGTTGAAGGATGTATTTATGAATTCTCCAAATAGGAACTGCATTCTTCTTTTCTTTAATTTTCTTTAATTTTTTTTAAA
Source organism: Antitrichia curtipendula (assembly GCA_951230915.1). Lineage (NCBI taxonomy): Eukaryota > Viridiplantae > Streptophyta > Bryopsida > Hypnales > Leucodontaceae > Antitrichia > Antitrichia curtipendula. The sequence goes on from OX579641.1 coordinate 12,162,308, forward strand.
GGTTTACCCTTTATATTGATGATTTAGACATTGAATATTCATAAAAGTTGTTTAAAACGTTCAATTTTTTTTTGTCTACATACTAGGTTTTGCTATTGTAATGGACAAATGGAACATTGGAGTTGCATAGGGTTCCCAACAATCATATTGCAGTATTATTAAAATTATCCTTAAAATACTTATGTGCCTAAATGTAAAGGTTTTCAAAATACATAACTACCTTTAACATTTGGCTTGTAATTTCATATAAGCCATGTAATCCCAATGTTAAATTACCATCAAAATCCTTCTATGTAGTTATTAAAATAAATCAAATTGATTTAAAAAAATTGAAGCAAAATGAAATTATATCACCATACATAAATAATCTAAAGAAATAAAAATAGAATAAAAAAAATGTGTTTAATATAAATCATTGCAAATCCAAATGCTCAATTTACCAATAAAAATGCCAAATTCCTATAAATATCCATTAAAGCAATCCAACTTATTTTTAAAAATAGATTGAAGATGGTTGATGTAAATTTTAATAAAATCCAATGTTCAATTTATTAATTTAAAGGGCACACTCTTCTACATACCCACAAAACTAATCCAAAATAATTTTTTTTATCAAAATCTAAAATATGAGGTTGATGTAAATCTTGATGCAATTCCAGTGTTGAATTTAATAATTGGAAGGACAAGTCTTTGTTCCTATGTACAAAAATAGTCGAAATTTGAGATTTAAAAAAACTATTGAATTCACAACATTCAAACTTAATATACAAAATTGTTTTCTAACAAAGACTCTTATCACGTTGTATTACAAACTATGACAATCAAAAATTCTTAACAAAATTCTTATACAATAGGTACCAAGTCAAATTTAAATGATAACTCTTGTTTGAATTGAGGATCTATAAAAATATGTTAATTTTAGCAACTAAGAAGAGAATTCATCATTCTTTTATTTTGGAAGAAGAATCCTATGTCACATTGAATGAGTGAGGCTCCCCCCTAAATCAAATTCTTCTATTGGTTTAACTTTCCAAATATCGTTCCCGCTGATGCATTAGCAGCTGTCCCTGCAAAATTTATTTTGGCAGCAACCTTCTTTTGGAATTTGCGACTTCAATTTTAACAATCTTGGGGCCTGAAATATACCACTGGAAAGATATTTTCAAGACCTTTCTAATGATATACTACACGCCTCGAGATTCTCAAAATTGTTGTCGCAAAATTGGAATGAAATAGCGTCCCCACCTAGTCACAACGTCCCCGCCCAAGTGTTCCCGTCCAACCCTAGCGTCCCCGCCCTAGCATCTTTGCCTATACAAGCGTTCGCGCCCATATGGAAAAATTCCATAGACCTCGAGGTCCAAGTTTTAGCAAAGCCTCTTCCAAAGAAACTTGGCACTCATGCGTTCCCACCGATGCATTAGTAGCTGTCCCTGCAGAATTTGTTTTGGCAGCAACCTTCTTTTGGGATTTGCGACTTCAATTTTAACAATCTTGGAGCGTGTAATATACCATTGGAAAGGTATTTTCAAGACCTTTCTAATGGTATATTACACGCCCCAAGATTGTTAAAATTGAAGTCGCAAAACTGAAATGAAATAGCGTTAATTTCAATGGTGAGATTGTTCTAGCAAAAAACGTCCGCGCCCTGACTTCCGTCCATGCCCCGACACAGTCTCGTCCCTGGCCTAGCTTCCGTCTGCGTCCTAATCGGTGACGTCCGCGCCCTGGATTGTACTTGGCAGCCAGGTGGCGTCAAAGTGGCATCCACATCACCTGTTTTTTCAATGGCAAAAAGTCAACTTAGTGTTGACTACATCAGACGGGCAAGACCTTTATCGGACGGGCGAACCGAACGTCTGTCCACTATGACAACCTTGACAATTGCAATCCCAAAAGAAAAAAGTTAGCTATATAAATGGTTGGCTTTATGTTCAATTTAGAGCAATTTCTTAGAATCTCCAAAAAGCCCTTCTACATGCAGGATCTATACATGTGTAGAATTGTTTTGGAAGTGTTACAATTTTTTGATTAATCATCAATGTTTACGAACTTTGTACTGGGTTTTTTTCCTCAACTCACTTTCCAAATACAAGTTACTTAGAAAACTAAGAAACTAAAGTACTAATTGTTCAATTGTAAGTGTTAGTCAAACAAATCATAGAAAGTAGTGTGTCAATACCATCTTCTTGCTATAAACAATTTTGTTCAGCTTTATATATTAATCGAACATTAATGTCAATTTTTGGTTAAAAAAGACATATATGGTATGTTTTTCTTGCAAAATTTTTCAAGAACATATTTTCAATGTGGGATAACTTTAATTCCCAACTACTAGAAAATGAACTTCAATGTAAGAAAAGTGAAACCCTTGAAATCTGGTATTGTCAGCCCCAATATAACTCTTTTTCTTCACTATGAAGGGCTATATGTTTAGAGGAATGCGTTCAAAGTTTTTGAAAATACTTATGGACACAATAGCGCAAATAAGTGCAGAATTCAACATATAGATGTATTGAATAAATACATAGGAACAGTGTTGGTGGTCTACAAAGAAAGAAGGAAATTGTATTTCACACAAATTTTAGACAACTAAAGGGCCTCAAGGTTTGTAGGGTTGTAAGGCCAATTATGTAATTGAAATTCAATGATGTGGATTGAAAGATTGTTAAAACAAGTAAATAACATTATGTGGAGTTTTTTATTTCATGAAAGTGTGCAAACTTGAATCTGAATTGACTCCCTTGACAATAGTCTATGGTACGATTGGAATTCTTACAGTGTCCAAGATCTCTGTAGCATGTACCTTAAAAAGAAAGAATGACAAAGTGAGATGTTTATTTTGTAGGTAGTAGTGGAAGCTTTGCTAGAATTGAGGAATGTGAAAGAACTTAGTAACGTGGAATGCAAGCAACACATTCTTTGGAAATTACATTTCCATTGCAAGGTGTGATCTTTTGGAGGTTTCATTGTCTTTTCAATGTTAATCAAACAATTTAGGGAAGAAGTACTACAAGAATTACATGTAGGATATTTAGGAAGTTGGACTAATGACATTGTAATAGAAAAATGTTTGAAGGTCATTGCAAAAAAAGTGGGTCCTATTTAGTAGTCATAGTGCGAGTGATTCTCTTCCCATCCGCCATAGCTTTTGAAGCAAAATTGCAATGAACATGAAGTTTTTATTGGAGATGTTGAACTTGATGGTAATCAAGTCCCTTACTTTATAAAAAAAAATTATATTTGAAAATGAGTTCTATTAATTTGTCACAATGTAAGGAGTGCATATGGGAAGCCTTCAGATTTTGTGATGTGGAGGTGAAATTGTCATGTTGTGTTTCCATATTAATCGTAATTGCATTTTTCTACATGCATAAAGATTTTATGGCTACGGTACAAAGTATAAGGAATTCAAGCAGTAGTTTCACATATTCAAGGATTGACATGTGACTATAATAAAGGAAATGTACAATCTATACAGTTATGAAGAAGTTAAACATTCACAATGAATTCAATACATTAGAGGCGCGTCAATGGAATTGCTTAAAGTCAAACCTATCTGAATTTGTATTGTAAATTGTGTCGCTTTCATACTATGTTTGACATGTTCTATTCAATATGCGCTTAGAACTGCTGACTTATAATGCTATAATTGTTTATAGAATATTAAGCTTTTAATTTTTTTATAAATTGAAGGTGGTTCTTTTTTGGTGAAGGTAATTCAATGCCTAGGAACAGTGAATGCATATGACTTTGAAGTGTAGAACTTGCAAGGGAAGAATGGTGGAGATGTTGATAGAGCATCCGGTTGTGGCAGATTTCTGAAGAAGAGCAAAGGGTTCATAACGCAATAAGTATTAGTGGAAGATTTATGGACACTTGTATTATATAGTCTTATATAGAATAAATAACATTAAAGACATCCACCTTAGGTATTTTCTTTCTCCTTTTATGTTGAACTAGCAATTCAATTTTTAAAGTTTTGAATATTTCAAGCTAATTTCATTGTCATTCTTGTGGACTTGATTCTTTTTTGTTAAACATACGAATTTGTCAGAGGAAGTCATGAATTCATGCAGGATGAGAGTTATGAATAATTCCTTTAATATGCATGTCTTTTAATTTTCTTTTGTTCCTTGTCAATGTATGAGTTGTTTTTGAAAACCTTTTCTGTCGTTCCAAAGTTTTATACTAGTACATTATGTATATTATAGTAAGCTTTGCTCTCACTTTATTTTGGTTATAATAGAAATTCATAGTACAACTTCTAGTGTGATGTTTATCATGTGCATGAATACTTTGTATTGGTTTGATATAGAAATTTGTAGTAGAAGTTTCAATGTGATGTTTATCATGTGCATGAACACTTTGTTTAGCCCTCACCAATAAAAAGGACATTGAATGCAACAATCTATTACATTATTAATGTGCTCTTGTGAGATTCAAACATCTTGTCGCAATGAAGTACGTATAGTACTCCAAAATAAACATCTATATGTTTTAATATTATTTATGTGATGGGAGATTAGTAACTCAAAGGTAGAGAGGTGGTTTTTATTAAGTTAACTTTTACTTTAGCTTGCAATTTTCAAAATGCTTTTACTTTTTTTGATAGACAAAAAATAGTATATAAAGGTAATAGTGAGTGCATTTCCATTATATGTTATTGAAAAGAGATATACCCGGTTTATATATATTAATAATATTATAGGTTGAAGATTTAAAGTGTAGTGGATTATCTAAAGCAAAATTTCTTATTCATTATTATGCATGAACATAACAATTGTTATTTCAAACATAGCGAAAAATTATTTACATGTGGTCAAGCAAGTGGCAGCCAAAGATGTGATTGGAGGGAAGTGAGAATCACAACGTTACTATTTTGATAATGCTACTTCTCCAAAGTCACCAAAAGATACGGTACCATATGCAGTGGATCGCTTACAACGGAAAGATGCTATGAGAAACCAAGTTCGTTTCTTGATGGTGCAAGCAGGGG